>CM035409.1:32893333-32953333 GCA_020310875.1 Ceratopteris richardii | reverse complement strand
GGTAAGTTTGAATGCATTTGCATTTCTATTTTCCGAGATGGTGCAGTATAACCAAACTCGAGTAGACAATATTGCTGAACTTGAGCACAGGCATGGTCTCATTTGTGTTTATTTCCCGCATCTTTTCCCTAGTATCATGTGTGCACTGATATCATTTCTGGGTGGAAACATGTGTAATACTGTTACGTGATGGACATTACTTTGGGATAAGCAGACTAGAGCATGCTGGCTATGGTGTGGGCCTAAGAATGCTAGAGCTGCTTTGCCATAGGGAAAAGGTAGCCTTCTACTACTATTATCTTCCATAATTTCTGTTATCATTGATTCCTAGCTACCTTAACTGTGGTAATAGCTCAACATGTCCTTTGTTAGGGAAATAGAAGAGAAGTAAGGCTTCTTGGAATTCTCTCATTTGTCCACAGCACCCTATGGAAATCGCTCTTTGGAAAGGTACGTGGTAACATGATTAAGGTAGTTTTCTTCTTCCTCCCTGGATGATTCAGTAGCTAATATGATCACCCAAAAAAGGTTGCAGATTCACTGGAGAAGGGAACTGAAAATGAAGATGAGTATATGATCAGTGAAAAAGAGCTGCTTGTTAACAGGTATGGGTCGTTCATGTTAACGTAATCCTGCAACTTTAAGGGTTTAAAATTTGAGTAATATCAGTATACATGTGGACCTGTTGTTAAATTTGGAGATCCTGTAGTTCATGAAGATTTCAGTGTATTCCTCTTTTCATGTTGCTGGAATCAGTGATGCTCTTTTTGTTCACACTTTTTCATGTGATTTCTATTGAGGTTGCTGTTTTTCACATTGCTTTTTCAACTCTTTTCCATTTGGAATTTTCATGTATGTCCAATTTGAGGATCTTAAATGTGCATGGTTAGTAAGTTTGTGTTTTTTCATAGTGATTCAAGCTAGCAAGGATCTGACCAGCTAAATTTGATATGAAATTAAAAAGCCATTAACATGCTTAAGCTGACCAGGTTTATCTCTGTTCCCAAGGATATGGGTGCATTCAATTGTGGCGCATATGTTGCAGGCATTGTGAAAGTAAGCCAGCTTGATCATGCTTTGTCTCTTTCTTTTTTTTAAGCATAATATATTATCTTGGTTTATTAAAGCCTTTTCCTATCTATTGATGACATGTAGGGTGTGCTTGATGGTTCGGGCTTTCCAGCAAGGGTTACAGCACATTTTGTTCCTGTTGAAGGCCAACCACGGCCAAGAACAACAATTTTGATTAAATTTTCAGAAGAGGTTTCCTTCTACTACCACTTAATAACCAATCGAATTCTGTACTATGTTATGCATGAAGATATAATAGGGTTCAAATTGAGTATGTAATGGGCATGCTGGTGCATTTTCACAGGTTAAAAGAATTAGATCCTACAATGATAAGGTTGAATTCGAAGTTCCTAGTTAGTTTCTAATTGACATAATAATTTGAAGTGCAAAAAAATTTCTGTTGATGCATTTTAGAGTTAGCTGGGTTTTAGTTTTGCAGAATGTTAGTGATGGTCAACTAATGTCACTTTACATGTGCTAACTGCAGACTGCAATTATAGTGCTGGGCAGAAAAAAAAAGAACTGCACTGGAATCAAGACCTAAATTATCTTAAACATTGTGAGAATGTGATATAAATTTTGACAATGGAGAGAGTATTGTTAATTTGACAAACTAAAAGTAAGCTATGAGTTCTATAGATAAGATTCATTCAAAGGCTGTAGAATTGGAGACAATATTGCGACAAGGTTGATGATATGATCACCATAGGAATATCAAATGACATACACATGATGTAGAAGATAACCTTGCAGAAGCTGCTGAGATAAATGATGCATCAAGGTCTCAGAGAGAAAATTATTCAACACATTCTTTTGGACATAGAATCATTCATTGCATACATAACAAAACCGATGTAAGAGTTCCTGATGGCAATGCATAGAAGAAGCATTACAGAAACTCAAACATGTCTTGATGGCCTTTGAGTAATTCCATTGGTCAAGAATACTTGAGCACATACATCATTCAAGAAGCTAAGTGTACTTAAACAATAAGAGCAGTTTAAGAATCACCGTTGATGAAGAATACTTGGCACATACATTTTTTGAGAAGTTAGATGTACTTAACAATAGGAGAGGGGATGAATCATGCAGAAGATGTTTATCACATAACATGTGAAAATTCTGGTGCAGATGCAGCACAAAAAATTCCAGAGGATTTATCGCATCATCCATGTTCACAGATAAAAAAAAAAATGTATGATTTAAGCTTAACAAAAATTCTTGATGTGACCCATTTACTAACCAGAGTTTTGAACCCTTTTTTTTTGCTTTTGCTTTTGAATGATTTATGGTGGTTGATTGAATGTTCTTGGTCATTGGTATGGTTTGTGCAGCCAAGAAAAAAGATCGATCAAGTGAACATGAATGCATAGTACAAAGTAGAGATTTAATTGTAGATTTAAATTGGGATTTAAATTGTAGAGATTTAATCCAAAATAAAAATTGAGGTTTTTATTCACCCCTAGGTTTCTATCTTTTATCTTTTTGTCCAGAGTATATGCAATATAGGGTAAGAACCCTTATACACCCTTGGTACAAAAAGACTTAAAATATTTTAAAGACATCAATCTATTTACCTTGCATCAATCAATGATAGATCTTGATTTTTCCATTGACCTATCTACCTCTCTAGCTAATCATTTATTTATCTATCTTCTAGCTTAACTAGTACCTACCTGCCGGTTTATCCATCCATCCTTTTATCTATTTGTAACTTGTTTATCTATCTATCTATCTAATAACTATCTATCGGTCTTTATTTCTTTCTATTTATCTATTTGTCTTCCAATTCATGGTCTAGTATCTATCTCTATCTATGTATCTATCTATATATAAATATTTCAATTTTGAAAAGAAATTACTCTCATATCTGTCATGGATGCAAAGGAAGTCATCTTGAACCTTAAGACTCCATGCGACTTTCTATATCTCCTGATTGGTTCAGAATTTGGAGGATCTAATGCTTCCATCATGTCCAGAACATGTCAAAATCCTAAGATCCATAGTCACAGGGGGACGTGTCCCCGGGCCCGAGGGACGCCGGGACGCCATCCCCCCTTTTAAATTTCTTGGGACGCTCAAACGGGATGGCTGGCGTCCCAAATTTGTTTTTGTTACAAGAGGCCGTCCCTGGGACGCCGTTCGGGGACGGATGCATGTTATGACGGTCATTTGGGACCTTTGGGCCTCTCTAGGAGAGTGATTTCAGCAGCCCCTCTCTTGAATCCTCTCCTCAAGGCTCAAGAACTTACCCTTTGGAGTTCTAAACCTTCCTCCTCTCTTTCATTTGGAGTGTAGGAGCAACCATTATGGCCTCTTCATCAAGCACATACAAGAGAAGGAAGGCTGTCGCAAAATGGACATGGTGGGAAGAGGTGGATTCTCCCATGTCCGCTGGAGAAGGAGGTGGTTCAAGACAATGGACATGCAAATTATGTGGATACAAAAGGACCGGCGGAGCGAACAAGGTGCGTGCCCATCTTCTTCATGAGACTGGCAATGAAGTAAAGTTTTGTAATGCTATCACTTCGGAGAAAAAGCAAGAACTTCTCAACAAGCTTGTTGTGAGTGATGCCCATGTGCATGCCCGTCGTGCTTCACAAGCTCCGGTCAATCCGGCATTATTTGTGAGAACTTCTACCTCCGTTTCCAAGGAGGCATCTTCATCGGCAACGACGGCTCGACCTCATCCTCTTTCCACACCAAAAGATATGCCATCTGTAAGCTCCACACCATATGGAGTCGGAAGTATTCATCGTCAACAAACCCTTGATGATAAATGGAATCCCAAATTGAAGGAAGAGGTTGACATGGCGGTGGTGAGGTTTTTCTATCATGACCACATTCCTTTCAATGGAGCCCGGTAAGTAATCATAATTCATATGGCATAACTGAATTTTCAATTTGCCTAATTGTTTGCAAGTTGTATAATGTAAATTCTCTTTTTGTTCATAGACCACCGTACTTCAAGGAGATGAGGAAAAAAGTAGGGGAATATGGACCACAATATGTTCCTCCCACTTCAGAGAGTTTGCGTACGACTCTATTAGGCAAGGAGAAGAAACTTGTGGAAGCCTCATGTGAGAACATCCGAAAGTCATGGGAAAGAAATGGGGTGTCCTTGCTCGTGGATGGATGGAGTGACACACAACGACGATCTATCCATGGAGTTGTTGCTTACTCCCGAGGTGAGATGTACTTCATATCATCCCATGATGCATCTGAGACAGGGAAATCAGCCGATGTGCTTGCTTCTGAGTGGGCAAGTGCCATAGAAATGGTGGGTCCAGCAAATGTTGTAGCCATTGTGGCAGATGGAGAAGCCGCAAACAGAGAAGCTGCCCAAATCATTGAAAGTATGTATCCTCATATCAGTGGTTGTTTTTGCATGGCTCATTGCCTAAATAATATTCTCAAAGACATTGGCACTTTGGATTGGATTTTGCCTTCAATCAATGAGGCAAATGCATTAGTGAGCTTCATCAACAATCATACACGTGTGAAGAATGAGTTCAGCAAAAGATCTACTCTTGTTTTGCTGAAATATGCTAAAACGCGAATTGCATATAACTTCATCATGTTACACCGTGTTGTGAAGTGTAGTGGTGTTTTAAGAGGCCTACTATTGAGTGATGAATTTGCAGCAATGCCAGAGGCTTTCACTACAGCAAGAAAGGAATTCAGAAAACTAGCAGAGCATGCAGCATGGTGGGAGAATATTAGCCGCATAGTGGATATCGTGCGACCACTTGTGCACTTGCTAAGAGTGGTGGATTCTATGGACCTATGCATTGGCAAAGTATATGAAGCCATGGATCGAACCATAGAGTCACTTAAGAAGCTAGTGCAAGAGGATGAGAAGTATGAAGAAATTTCATCAATATGTGTTCGACGATGGAATGCCTATTACTCCCCACTCCATGCAGCGGCATTCATGGTGGACCTTGAATTCCAAGATAAGAAACAATATGCTGATCCGCAGGTAGCAAGTGGATGGAGGACGATATTGGAGAGACTTGTCCCAGATAATGCATCGAGGAGGCTTATTAGAGATCAATTATCCAAATATAGAACTATGAAAGATGCTTCATTTTCATGTGCAGATGCACAAGAAGATAGGTTTCGTGTCGGCGCTGCTCTATGGTGGGAAGATTTTGGATTTGATGGTCCAGAGTTACAACAATTGGCTATATGGATACTTAGCCAAGCTTGCACTATGAGTTGCCTTGAGCAACTATGGAGTGTTTATGGACATGTAGCCTCTAAGAAGAGGAACAGACTTAGTGTGCAACGTGCCAGTGATCTTGTCTTTGTCAGTGCAAATTTAAGGATGCTTCGCAAGACCCAAAGCATAGCTTTAGATCCTTTTACAGAGTGGGAGATGGAGGACAAGGTGCAAGGTGAAGAGCATGAAGAAGAGGCACATGATTCAGAATACTTTGAGCAAGTGGAGATTCAGATTGCACCATGGGCTACCACCTCTACTGATGTAGCACAGACTCCCCACTTGGATTCTCCTTGACACTTTAGTCTTGAGTTATCTTAGATCTATCATGATTCATCTATGCCATATGGGCCATGGTTGTATCTTTTTGGTTTTATTCATGAGATGTACTCTTTTTGATACATGATATGATGATATCTACAGCGTACTCTTTTTTATTCAGTGTATATCTACAATGAGGCAGCAACACATCACATGTTTTCATATATTTCACTTTGGAAAGCTTCTTTTTACTATTTTCTTGTTTATTTGTGATCTTATAAGCTAACGAAACCCTTATGAATGGTTTCCATTTCAAATAACCTTAAAATCAACATATTTTGAGTGCCGTCCGGGATTGGCGTCCCCAAGACGGTACAGGTCCCGTCCCGGACCCCGGGACGTCATTGTCCCCGGGACACATCACCGGCCCCTGGTGACTATGCTAATATCGACCGGCTACTTGCTTGATTATGCCATCCAGAGGTCGTAACGGCCCTTGAACACTTCCCTTGAACACCTATATAAGGAGGGCATTGCCACATACATCCCGAGTCTTACCAGTGCCAGTCTTGGGAGCTCAAGGAGTCACGATCTCCAAGTAAGTACTTTCCCAGTTCTAGCTCTAGTATTGTTCCTTGTTCTAGTCTTGTTTAGTCTAGTATCTTGGACATCTTGTCTTGTCCTCTTGTAATCTCGTAGTACGAGATCCCATAGAGACAAAATCAGGAACTGAATGCTGAGACTTGTGACTGACAACTCACAACTTAGTGTATTATGAACATTACTAGTTCATCTCTGACTGTACTCAACTCTCATGAGTCTCACCAAAGTTTCATATCTATGATGTCATCTTGTCTTCATCCTTGTTCTATCTATAAGTCCTTCATACCTCTTTCCTTCAAAATATGGTGTAATCACATATGTGCACACCTCATAAGTAACAGACCTCTTAGAAATATCAAGCTTCTCTGCAATAGAACTCTTGAACTTTCTTCCGAATAGGAATACCTAACAGAAACTTTCTCCAGACATTTTCCTTCTTCCTTCTTCTTCAAAAGCTGGAACATAAAGAGAAACTGACAAAGGAAATATAGGAATACCTGTAGGTATGATTCTGCATTCTTTCACATATGGTTGAAAATAAGTCTTCATGTTTCATCACCCCTCTGGATTATTTAACAATAGTATCCAAAATTCTTCAAAGTATATCAGACTTTATGAAATCTGGAACGTCTTCCTTCTGATCTTTAGTTATTTAGCATTGCTTCCTTAACATCAATACCCGTGTCTGAAACAAAAAATCTGAACCCTTTTTATTAGCAGTGCACATGCCAATAGCTTTCTCTTCCATTTCTCAACTTCCCATAATCTATACTAAGATTAGCTGATCTATTACATCATAATAAAAACCTTTGTTGAAAGCACTTTAGGATTCATAATCTTCTGCAACATAACAAGTATCTTCTTCTATTTCTCTGCAACACTAATCGGATAGAATCTGAATCTTTGACTTACTTCTTCCAATGCTAAGAAGTTTACAAACAAAGGATAGACATCTGACTCAAAAATACTCAAAATCATTCAAGATCATACAAGATCTATGATCTCTCCAACAAAATACCTGTGTAGAATCTGTTCTCATCAATCCTTCATGGCTGAATGTTTGATTTGTTATCTGAATGACTCAAAGTGTCCATGCTTCTTACATAAAGTTGTAAAACTTTTCTTCAACTAAATCCTTCCCAAGAATCTGCAACTTCTACTGGAACACAAGTGGACAAACTCTCACCTTGAGAACTCCAAAATTTGCAAGTTGATACTTCATATCTTCATATTTTTCCCGGGTGAAATGTGATAGTATCTGCTTGACTTTCTTTTGGCTAACTCCACTTTTCAATCAAGTGATAGGATCTGATGGAACACCTTTTTGAATACAAGCATGTATCCAAAAGTCAAGACAAACATAGAAAATAGATTCTCCATCTGACTGGTACATCTAAAAATCTGAATTTTTCTGAAAATACTGAATTTTTCTGAAAATACTGAATTTTTTGAATTTCCCTCGTGAAAAACTCTGAATTTTCTGAGTATACTTAATATACTGAATATGAGGTAACTTTTCCAAACAAAAAACCTCACTCCAAGTCTCCAACATCTGCTCCAAATACTCTTTTACCTCAAGAGTTAGGTAAAGAAGAAATATACTTCTTTGCAACTTGTCATATACCAAGTAGCTCTGAATTGACACTCCAAGAATTCTTTGAGGGAACATATAAGCTGCCTGCTCAAAATCGTTAACTTATACATAACTCATACACATATGAGTCAAAACATATAAGCTGTCTTAGATATCTGCTGCGTTTCTTTCTCTCAATGCAATTCTTGGAATTGTTGGACCTTCTTCTTCTGCATCTTTCTTCCACCTGACGATATCAACATCTGCAAACTTCTCTTCCATACCTTTTGTTCTCTTCATCTTGAAGTAGCAAGCACTCTTAACTGCTGCAAATGAATTTTTCTCTTCTCTGGTGCTCAGAGTAAGAGACAAAACAAACATGGAATATAAATGGGAGTGAACATAGAAGATAAAACATGCTTCTACCATCTCCTCATATGCTGAATCAACACTCTGCTTCAAATATTGATATGATTGAATTCACCAACCTTTTTTTTTTGAGTAGGCTGAATGCTGAATTACCTCTCTAGGTACAAAATTTGGTGTAGCTAATGCTTTAACTTTCAAAGTAATGAAAGTGTTTCAAAAGCACTTCTTGAATCCTTCAAATCTCTTCGTAACCGCTCTTCTAAGATATGACCTGCAAATGACAATCTGATAGTAGAAACTAATACCTGTGATTTGATGTTGATCTGGTTCCTTCGTCTTCTCCAAACCATTTTTTTTCCTTGAATTTGAAGTAGCCTTCTCTTCATCAAGTCTTGGTCTTCAAGCAATACTTTTGTAAAGTATCTTTACTCTTCCAAAAGTATTTGGCTCCTAACATATCATCAACTTCATACTCCACACTGATAAATAAACATGTAACTGAATTGTCTAATTCTCAAATCTCTACTCATCTTAGATTAAGTGTGTATGTCATATGTCAAATGAGGGAAGCTGCTCTGAAATCAAATGTTGGTAACTTGGGAATCTAGGAGTCTGGGAGCTCTGCTACCAAATGTTGGAAATTAGGTAGGCCCATATGTTCCACAGGTTTTCAGGATCTTCAACATAGATTTCAAAACCTTCCAATATTGACAAACATGAACATACATCACTTAATCACAGGTTTCCAAGATCTTCAACATAGATTTCAGAATCTTCCAATATTGACAAACATGAACATACATCACTTAATCATACAAATGATGAGACAAAGATAGAGAGAGATTAGACAACATGTGCAAAGTGTTACTTAAGCCACTGCTTACTCACACCATCGTATATACAAATGTCAATTTACAATGTGGGAGTCAAAACCTCACCCACTCTATGTGAACAGAAATAGATGGAAGAGTGTATGTACAAAATTTACAAGAATATTCAGATGTAGGGACAGAAATCTGAATATGTATGAGATGTATGACCTTATAGGTTGTAGAAGAGTGAATATGAGTGACTGAAAGAGGAAAGATCAGTTTGAAACTGATATTCAGCAAACCCTAATCTGAATTTAGGCTATGGAAGACCCTAAATCAGATGTGTGTGTGAAAGATCACATACTTATAGAATTAACATAGAATGCTAACATGTTGCTGACAGAAATCCTCATACTCATATGGAAACACCTTCTCTAACATCTCATTTGATGCATGTACTGATTCTCTTTTATGGATGCCACTGCCTCCATGTATGCTGAATAGGACACCTCTAGATATGGATGCCACCGCCTCCATAAGCTCAAAGTAGTACCTGTTTGCATAAATAGAATATGTACTTGAATAGTTAACATAAGATGCAAATACTCCATAATCTTCATGTAGAAGACAATCTTCAAATACATCATGTAGATGGATGATCCACGATTCCACACCACCAATCTGCTGATAAGTACTCCATAATCTTCATGTAGAAGACAATCTTCAAATACATCATGTAGATGGATGATCCACGCCACCAATCTGCCGATAAGTAAGTCTTCTTCATAAGCAAGAGTATGAGCATACTCTTCTCCAAGAAGAACTCCATGGCTGCTCTTAATCATCTTCAAAAGCTGCTCCATAGCTGCCCATATGTGCACCATGGCTGCCCCATGTGTGCATCAGCACAACCATCGCCAAAAGTGACCAAACCATGGTATTGGATAATACAACAAGTGACCATATCACTTGTTTATATAGGCCTAAGTCCTCATGCGAAAATCCCATAATAAAGCTAATCGTAAAAACTGGATCGTTACAAAAAAGCTATCGCTTGAGTTTTTAATTAGGATCACAAATTTTTAAAGATCATTGCTTTTGTTTTTAGCTATTGTTGAAAATAGCTTTTAACAAGCTTTTCCAACCTTTTGACCACCTGATGAATGACTTGATCATATTTTTATGACCTATAAGCTGAGAGCTCTTAAATGAGGTCAAAACCCTAAATCAGCAGAAAGTTAGGGTTTTCTCCCAAATCTGATCTCTGATGACTGAATGTCCTATACCATTAGAAAGCTCTCATCAAGCTTTACAAGATAGGATCATAAAAATTTTACCCAAATTTTGTGCAAAAAATGACTTAAGTACCAAAATTAGGGTTTCTGCCCTAATAGGATTTTGGACTGATGTGACATTGTTTTCCAACACCTTGAAGATTCACGATTTGTTCTTGCAATTCTTGGATGAGTGTGCGAGTCTGATGGATGGAGGGATCCGAAGAACAAAAGTATAATCAACATTCTTGTGTTTTGTTCGATTGGTAGTTCCTTTCTACATGCTTTGGGGGGGGGGTTTCGGCAAAAAGGGCAAAAAAACAACGAAAAGATTTATGTATCGGCACATCAAACAAGCTATACAATAGGTACATAAATTTCATTATATATATATATATGTAAATAATGAGTTTTATGTGACATGCTTGTGTGCATACACACACCATGGTTGAAATTTGAATTCAATGTTCATGGGTTATTGTTGATTCCCCCCTCCCCCCAAAAAAAAAGTGTAGGTGAGACCAACAAATGTGGCGCAAGTCATACCTGACAATGCAAGTAATTGTCTCCATATGGGAAAACTTTAGAAGAGGAATTTCCCACCATTGTTTGGACTCCATGTGCAAGTCATTGTCTTGATTTGTCATGGATATTGCCAAGCTCCCATGGATTAAGCGCATCATAAAAAAGACAAATTTTATAGTTATCTTTTTCACTACTTAGCCATGTTTCAAGAGCATAGCAACGTAGAGTTGATGAAATTGGCAAGCACAAGATTTGCATACAGTGGATTGTGCTTGTAAGATTGCTAGAAGTTAAAGCCGGTCTTAGACAAATAGCGAGTTCCACCATATGGATTGAGTGGGATGAAAGGAGTATAGAAGAATCAAAAAACATCAAAAGACTATGTTTGCAGGGAAGCTTTTGGGGAAAAGTAAAAGCTATGGGGCTTCTTGTACACTATATTAGAGAAGCCATGAATAATATTCAAGCATATATGTGCTTGATATAAGTAAGTTAAATATTACATAACATTTGGCATTTGTCTAATTGTAATATTTTTTCTTTTGTGATTGATGATTGCTTAGCTTATATCTCAAAGATGGCTATGGATGCATCGATCTATTCATGGATTCGCTGCTTCATTGCATTTGGTGTACAAATTATCATCCATATATAAGAATGTGGACCTCTTTTCAGATAGGCTTATGTACATGTCACATATCATCGCACATGAAAAGCATAATGAGTTTGAGGAGATGGTTGCTTTATGGATGAAAGGGTAAATCAAGCTTTTGCTTCACCTACTTGTTGGATGAGAGTTTCACTTGTGAACCTCTATTTTGGTGGGAGAACTTTGGATATGCACCTCCCATAATGTAGCCACATGCCTTGGAAGTTATGGCTCGAGATTGCTCGTCCAGTGCTTGTGAAAGGAACATGAGTGTCTATTCCCTCACACATACAAAGATGGGGTATAGGTTGAGCACACAACAAATGGAACAGCTGATTATTGCCACACAACTTTGAAAATGATGAAAGTTATGATAACAATGTGGAGTCCGATGCATGATAAAGTTTAATTCTGATACTTCTAGTTTAGGACATACATAGAAGTTGACGATGCACTTTTTGTTTCATTTTGTTTTTGTTTAATTTGCTTATATATATGTATATATATATATATATATGTATATATATATATATATATATATATATATATATATATATATATATATATATATATATATATATATATATATATATATATATATATATATAAGCATTATTTATTTATTTATTTATGGAATTATTATTTTTTATTTATTTTCTTTTAATTTAATTTTTATTTTTATATATTTATATTTTTTATTTTAATTTGTTTCTTTTTTAATTTATTAATATTTTTTATTATTTAACTATTTATTTATTTTTTATTTTATTTGTTATTTTTTATTTTATTTTTATTATTTATTCATTTTTTGTTTGTTTTGTGTGTGTGTGTGTGTGTGTGTGCGCGCGCGTGTTCATGTGAGTGTGTGTGCGTCTCTTTTTGTATTGGTTTACTTTCTTGGTTGTATTTTTCATGTCTTATATTGGTCTTAAGTCTCTTGCTTTTGCTTGTTATTTTTTTCAATGTGTATGTGTTTGTGTTCTCTATCCTGAGTTCGTAAGTTTGGATAACTCTGAACTTATGAAGGTATATATCACCAACTTTTCATTTATGTAGATATGATGTATGATCTAACTTGTAAATTTGCATGTGTGGACACATTTTGGTCATCAATGAAAGACATATCTTGTTCTACATATGATGTGGTTGATCATGATGAAGAGGAGATATTTGTTGATGTTTATAGAGAACTTACATATATTGATGTGAGAGAAACAGGAAATCAAAAAGAGGCAAAGAAGTGCTTGTTTGTGGTCGCGAGAACGGATTGACTATTCGGCGTGCATCTACCACATTAAGAGGAGGACAAATAGAGAAAGCAAGCACAAACAGACAAGCACAAACATATAGAAGGAGAAAGAGCATTCCTTCTTATGATGCATTGGAAAAGGAGCCCCATATTGATGATGAGGGCAATCCTGTTAGTGAGGAAGAGAACTTAGCATCCTCTACTTATGAAATGACTACTTTTAATTCACTTGATGATGTGAAACTCTTTTCCTCAGTAGGATTGCCATCATCATCAAAATGGGGCTCCTTTTCTAATGCATTATAATAAGGAATGCTCTTTCTTCTTCTATATATTTGTGGTTGTCTGCTTGTGCTTGGTTCATCACTTTGTCCTTCTCTTAATGTGGTAGATGCACGCTGAATAGTCAATCCTTTCCCACGACAATGAACAGGCACTTCTTTGCTTGTTCTTTGATCTCTTGTTTTTCTCACATCAATAGATGTAAGTTCTCTACAAAGATGAGTAAATATCCCTTCTTCATCATGATCAACCACATTATATGTAGAACGAGGCGTATCTTTCATTGATGACTAAAATGTGTCCACATTCACCTAAAATAAAAGAGAGTCGAGTTAAAAGTAAATATGTTTTCAGACTCTCCATCATCATCATAGCTTCCAATATGGCATTAACTTGAGTTGATCACTAGAATCTTGTGGTTGTAGTTGCACTTTTTATTTTTGGGTGAATTTGAGGTTTGGTTGGATTTCTTCATATATATCTATGGCAACAGTGCTTACTGTCTGTGAATATTTTGTGAGCCTAATCAGTTGCAAGGGAAGTCCCCTACAATATGTTGCTTAACCATACCGATTGTATTGTACCAGAAAGATCTGCTTATTGCATAGTATTGAAGCAAGCATGAAGAAGTGGCTACTCTAGGTTGCTTCTAACTATTGGAAGTCAATGTACATATGGTCCACATTCCAACAATTCTACATTTTGGACTCAGCATTTTTTGTACAGTTTGGGTAAAATTTTTTTAGGCTAGATAGATAGAGCTTGGAATTCAGCCCAAAATGAAGGAAAAGCAGTCTATGAAGTCCAAACTTTAAAAAGCTAAGTTATATTATCAATGTGGTTAAAAGCAACTATTTTTGGGCTATCAAATTAAAATAAAGCAACTTCTAGCGATTGGAAGTTTTTTAACCCGAAAAGCACAAATTTAGCGTAAAAAAATTAGATTACGAATCAGCTTTTCAAGAGTTTGGATCGTTAGCTTTATTGAGGGAGAGTAAAACTATATAAAGAGGCACTTGGAACACTATTTGGACAATTCACAAGCTAGAGTTTGAAGTTCTGAAGCTTTGGAGGCGAAGATTTGGTGAAGGAGAGGCTACTCTCTTGGAGCAAGAAGTCTTCTACAAGGTGGTGGCAGCTATCTTTTGTAAGTTAGCCTTATATTCTGTTTTTAGGGTTTCTGTACCCTAATTTCAGAATTAGGGTTTGCTGATTTTCAGATTTGTTGCACTATTTTGTGAGGTTAGTTTCACTTCGTTGCTCATTCGCTTCACACACACTCAGATTATAACAGCATAATCTGAAATTTTGTATCATCATCTTCTTGGCTATTCTTCCATTAGTGAGTGCACCACATCATATGGTTGAGTAGTTTACCATGTTGTAATTTGGACATCTATTTTCTAGTGAGTAAGCATCTTGCTTACGTTCCCTATGTGAGATTTGAACTCAAGACCTCCCAGGTAGGAGTATGATGGGCTAACCACTTGCCCCAAAAGCCATGGTTGAGGATTACTTCCTAATCCTCCCTCTTAGGGTGTGGTTCAACCATCTCCTGCCAGTCATATCTTGAGTCTAACACTCTCTTCCCCTTCTAGAGATCATTTTCCTCAATGATCAATCCTTGGTCTCCCCTTGGATTGATGTCCTCACCCTTGCACAATCTCTTGAACCATCTTGTCCTCAACCTTGGTCTCTTGAGCCTTGCCTTTCCGCTTCTTGGCCACTTTGCCTACTAACTTGCCTTGTTCTCAACCTTGGTGTCTTGAGCCTTGCCTTTCCACTTCTTGGCCACTTGCCTACGGACTTGCCTTGCTCTCAACCTTGGTATCTTGAACCTTGCCTTTTGCCTTCTTGGCAACTAGCCTACGGACTTGCCTTGCTCTCAACCTCGGTCTCTTGAACTTGGTTCTCACCCATGCTAGGTATCTTGGACCCCCAATCTAGTGTCTCCATTGGATTGCTAGTTCTGAGAGCTTTCCAACGGTATATTACATGTCTAAATCCGACCTACGGATTGGGAGATAGACTCTAATCTATGTTGAACTCACCTTTGAAATCGACGCGCGCGCCTTCCTTCAACTTCGCCCAAGCCTACTTCCTATGCTCTGATACCAATTGTGAGATTTGAACTCAAGACCTACCAGGTAGGAGTATGATGGGCTAACCACTTGCCCCAAAAGCCATGGTTGAGGATTACTTCCTAATCCTCCCTCTTAGGGTGTGGTTCAACCATCTCCTGCCAGTCATATCTTGAGTCTAACACCCTATCCTTGTCTCAAGATCTCTTTCTTTCTATCTCTCACGTATCATCTTGATTAATTAAGTGTATATGCTCAAAGGTTTTTAGTATTGGAACGATCCTGGGGCCCCAAATTCCAACACTAACTCGGCAGAGATGTGCACCCATTTTCTAGTGAAGAAACTATCATTTTATTTAAGTAATCTCGGTCAATTTTTCTAATTCTATCTGAACCAGAGTATGCTAGAAATTGCAAGTTGCCTTTGGAAACATGAAGTTATAAGTGAATGAATCATGTAAACATAAGGAAACCTATTTTATAGTCTTCCATTGGTGACCACTCGAGGGATGCATCAGGAAATTCACATGTGACACAAATATTGCCTGAGCTTGAGCCTTCAACTTGATTTCACCCTTGCTCTTCTAGAAGATTGCAATTTTTTCGTAGTTTGATGCACAGTTTATTGTAGTCTGGTTCCATTGTGCCAAACCTTGCAATCCTCTAAGAGTGAATCACTTGTTTTCTCGAAGATGCTTGAGGGATGTATCAAATTAGATTAGACAGTGCATTTTTTTCTTTGAATCCAGCTTGAATCCAGCAGTACTGTACTCTATCATGGGAGATTTATCAACTTGTTGATTAGATGGTCCATTTAGAGTGAAAATGTTGGATTAAATATGATGCCATTTTTAGATTGATTGTGAATTTTGTAGTCTTGATCTGCTTAATCTAGATTATAAAAAGAATGATAACACTTCTGTAAGAGAGGAAAGCCAGGTCATCCTCAGCTTTTGTTTTTGTAATCGTATTCACAGTTTCATTTTTGTCATACATTGTACATTTCTTATGCTACTTTTTTCACTGTCAGTGTCAAACGTTGCTTGATTTTCTTGCTAGGCACGAAATTCTACTAACCAGAGCTTTTCAGTTATATCATGAAATGAACTCTGAAAGGGTGGTATTCATGTGTTTATCTTTTCTTTACAGGTTTTGCAGAGAGAAGCTCGCCTCAGCTGAAGCAGAAATGCTTAAGTGATATGAGCATTAACTTTTCTGTGTTCTCAAAAGTTGAGCAAACATGTGTGGAAGGTGCAGCTGAGAAGTTCATGTAATTAATTTTGAGTACAATATTTATTAAAGAAACCATGAAACATGGAAATTGTCAATGTTGGAAAACACATCATTTCTTTCTCTCTCTCTCTCTCTCTCTCTCTCTCTCTCTCTCTCTCTCTCTCTCTCTCTCTCTCTCTCCCCCCCCCCCCCCCCCCCCCCCCTCTGTCTGTGCTTCCCTTCTAGAAAAGTTATCAAGCTGAGTCATGAGGAGATGATAAAGCATTACTCGAGGATTTAATGTTTATTTCACTTCGAAGTGGATTAATTTTGATTGTACACTCTTTTCATCAAATAATTCACGTTTATGCCTTGAAAGCTCAAGGTAGATTCTCTTTCTCTCTCTCTCTCTCTCTCTCTCTCTCATATTTGTACTTTTATCCAGGAATTTAAAAATCCTGTTGGGAAGCACAGGTCTTGTATATTTGGTTTAGCCATATCCAAGGTGGGGTATTAGAGTACATCTTTGGTGTTTGCATATGAATATTAAGGCATCATCCATGGGATAACATCAGTTGGGCTTAATAAATATCCTAAGGTTACTTCGAGCATAGTTGAACTTCTGACATCTTCATGATCTTTGGAATTAAGGATAGAGTCAGCATCCTAATCTGTGTCTGATCCTCCTCCAGGGAGAACCCTGCTTGTATTTACTATCAATCATTTCTTTTCTTTTCAATGAGCCATTGGCTTGCACTCCAGTGAGCCACTTTGGGAATAACTCTCACAAGTATCCATTGTGTCTGCATTCGAGATGTCACTTCAATGCCCAATGGGTACCCAAGCTGATGGAGCATATTTGCTGTAGGAATCTGTAATCCATTCTGAGGGAGGGAGGGCACTGAATGTCTATCAATTTTGACTTTGCATAATTTTCTTGTAAACCGGAAGCTAGGGAGAAGCGAGTACAGAATCATGCGAATCACAGAGGAAAAACAGCATGTCATCAACAAAACCTGTACCAACAATGATAGTGGTACCTAAAGGTAAGGAAAGTAATGAGCCTTCTTTCAGACTATCCTCCAGAGCACAGTAAAGCATAGGTGTAGTGAGTGCAAATGACTGAAGGGACATTCTTGAGGTATGCCAGCGTATCTCAATTTGAGATATCAAAGTATGGTGAGTTTGAATGGCTGTAATGGTTGTGAATGGTCGTAGATAATACCTTGACATGGTTTCAACCACGTCTAACTCTCAAAAACACTGCCTTGACGTGGTTTCAACCACTACATCAAGGACAATTCAGGAATATAGACTAGTTGCTCGAAGCATTCATCACTAAATTATCAAAGAGTGGAATGAGACACAATACCTTATCCTTCATACATAGCTTCAAGCAAACACCCCAAGAAACAGTCTGACTAGCTGGATGAAGATTCAGACAATACTTGGAAAGGTGTTCTATTCAAGAGTTACCCACACCGGGCTTTTGAAGTGGCAAATTACAGCCTTATGTCTACTTGAAGGAACCAAGGACCATAGAGTGGTGTGTGCACATGTGTATAGACATAGAGCATAACTTGGGCAAGCTAGATCTTTCAAAGGTCTATAAAGAGTCAGAGAGTGCTACGAGTTTCACTTCTAAACCGTAGCCCAAAAATTAGGAGCCTCAAGCAAGCATATCCCTAGGATGGTCTCAATGAAACGATGTTACAATTGTGGAGGAGACCACATGTCCAATGTTTGTCCATTCATGGCTCAATCCCAAGGAAGCTCTAGTAGCCAATATTGCACCATTGAGAGGAGATTCACTAACCACATTGCACAAGATTGCCCTCACAACAAGCAAGTGGTTAGACAAAATTACCCAAAACCATATCAACAACATGGAAGATACCCAAATATGTACTGATCACAACAATACTTAAGGCCCAACCAGCCTTACCAGCCACCATACCAAGCTCAGCAAAGACCTCAACCAATGTTAGGCCAACTACTTCCAAAGGTGATCCCAGTCAAGTATGCATAAGCGGAGGACAATCTGAGTAGAGCCCCAGTACCCACACCCCCGTTGATTTTAGAAAGTGATCAAATGCTCAAAACTTCGACTCATCGCATGTAAATAATCTACCTCTGTACTACATGGATTCACCAAAGCACACTGAGATTTATCCTCATGAAAACCCTAATGAACTTAGTCGGGAGCCAAAATATTCAAATGCGATGTATGCGAACCCTAATCCTAGGCCCCAATCAAGATAGGTGAGACCCCAAGCACCCGGTGGGCCATGCTATAGGCATCAAGGAGATCACTTCATTCGAGATTGCCAAATCCTTGCACAAGGACAACCCTAGTCAGTGACCATTCAATGCTTTTGTCCAAATTGCGATAAGGAACATCTCCTAAGGGATTACCTAAAGAATCCAAACACTGTATGGAAAATCATACCTATCAATGTTATTGGCTTGGTTGTAGGCTCTAGTGAGAGTACAATAGTGACAACCCTAGTGCAAGTAGTAACTAGAGCTCAAGCCCTACAACAAAATCAAGGCACAAGCCAAGACAAGAGCCCAAGCAACAGTGAGACTGAGAGCACAACTAAAAAGTCAACGAGAGCTTGGAAAGATAGCTGTGAAAGAATGAAGAGACAACGTACGAAGAGGATGAGTGAACTAGAATAGAGCTTGAGGGAAACTAAAGCGAAATTGATAGAGATTACATCTCACACACCCTCACAACCTACCACCCTCATTACACCAAAACCATCCTGCTGAGCCAGCACAACCTAGAGTAGGATCGGTCCTAGTAGATCCTACTCTAGAAGATCTTGACATGATATTCAAGGCATATCACGGCAGTATTCAAGAAGGGCCAAATGTGGCAGAGCTAGATAATTGTTATCCACGAGCAGACCCAGAAATTGAAAGAACCAATCTAAGTGCTAAAATGGTGGAATTGGCTCAAACTATGTTTGAGACTAATTGTCTTTTCAATTGCACTAACTTAGCCAAAAGGCACAATTGCACATTGATGGATTGTTGGAGAGACTAGCGAAAATAATAGCCAAATCAAGGAAGTCAATTACATCGAAGCTGACTAACCATGGAAGTGAAAACATAAGCTTACCTCCCAAGGAAGCTTATGTCCTTAACTTCACTAATCTGGGAATCTCTTCTTTTGTGAATCAATATTCAAAAGAGTTTTTAAGAGAGATTCAAGAGGAGGAATGGGCCAAGGAGAGCGAGAATCCTTTGCCCATTGAAATTGTGGATGATTTTCATGATTAGTTTCCTCAAGACATTCCCTCCATTTATGGAGAATAGGAAGATGCTCAAACTAGTGAATGACTAGACTTTGAATCCAATTCCTTGAAGGAATTACCTTAGTTCACAAGCCCATGGGAGTCTAAGTCTATTCAAATGAGAACCCCTACTGTCATGATAAAAAAGGGAAGAGTCAATCATAACTAGGAAAACATATGTGGTAAGGAATACTAAGGTGTAGTGTCATCTCACCTTAAGTGAGATATTGAAATTGAAACAAGAATTGTGGAAGCATATAGCAACTCAAATGCGAGAAGTAATTAAACCGTCCTAGGTAGGAGACATAAAACAATCCCAGAGATACCCTTAGGCAAGATAGGAGATATGAGTGAAGGGGAAGAAGGAAATACCTATCTCCCTGTTACCTATGAAGGCTATACCACCAAAGCAATTTTGGACTCAGGAGCATGAGTTGCTATTGCTACCACCTGCTTATGGAAGCGTTGGGGCGAGTCGACACTCAAAGCCAACGAGGATGAAACTGCAAATGGCAGACAACCACATAGAGAAGCCCCTAGGATTGCTAGAAGGCATAACCCTCATTACTTGTGTGGAGTTTGAACATACATTCACCATATGTGATTTTAGCAAGAACCATGTCTATGAGATGATTTTGGGTAGACCATTTGTGCGATAGCTATGAATGTGCAAATCTTGGGAGTAACCAGTAAATTCAATCTCAAAGACTATTGTCACAAAAATGTACCCCCCTCACAATGGAACCTTGTCCATAGAGCATCAGAGGACACAGAATCAGTGCGCTCCATAGGATCAAAATCCTTTTGGATGCATGCAGACATCCACTTATGGATGTGTAAAGTCGCAGTATAAGAGGAGAAAAGAGCAACTACTAGAGAGATAGGGGCTAAGGAGAACCCTTGATCAATCCAACACCCAACCTATGCATCGATGATTTTCTCGGATGAAGAGTTCAAACCCCATCGGTTGCAGTGGCGAAACGAGCGGCTAGGGTTGGATTAGGCCGCGGGTGCGTCGCATCATCCTTGTTCGGCGGGCAGATTTTCAGATTTTGCACGCTGGGCTTTTTCTCGGGGAATAGTATGATGTGAGGCTTGTCGTGCATGCTTCGGGAGGGGCAAAAAAACACTTGTCGTGCATGGATCGGTGGAGTAGAAGTGGGTCGTCGTGGACGAAGCATGTGATCATGAAATGAAAGTATAGATATAACACTCAAAGTAAAAATGTTTACAATCGATGATGAAATATTTCACTAAGGGCCTAATACATCAGAACTGATCGTGAAGGATCGATCAGCAAATCAACATACAAAGTAAATGTCACCGAGTGATGACGGATAATACAATTGTAACAATTAGATACACCGATACAGTGCAAATAAGACAAATGTAATGCTAGATCAGTCTTCTCAGTTACAATGCAAAAAAGGACCTTTTCTTCACTTCACTCTTTACTTCAATCTTCGAAAACCTGAAAAATTTCATGGAAAAAAGAACATCTCACATTAGTACTCTTGAAAAGAATAGAACACACTCAAAAAAAATAATCTCCTTTTTATTTAATCAATTTTCCTTTTGATGTTTGATTATGTTCTTTCTTTTTATATCTTTTCTTATTAAATGGTTAATAAAACAATATGAATTAAGGTAAAATATTAATAAAAAGAAAAACGGATTTTTTCTCTCCTCTCTTTCTTCTTGCGTTCTTTCTACCTCTCTCTCAAACACTCATACATACATAGGCACATAACGTTTTGAAAGTCATGTGAGTGTGCCTTAGTTTACGAAAAGCTCTCAACATTGAGAGCCATGTCTGATGACTTTACTAATTATCTTCCATGGTGTGTGAAACGATGTCCTTATAGAATGCATTGTATCTCTTAAATGGCAGAGCATATATAGTAAACACTAAAATGTGTACTAAAAAACACTCCGGAAATTCTATAGATAAAGTCGTAGTTAAAAACACTCGGGAAATTCTATAGATAAAGTCGTAAGTGGAATATACAAAATAATTGGAACCGAAGTTTTGGTGTTTCATTTTATTCAAAACTCATTCATTAAGGATTAAATGGATGCCTCTGTTGCTTCCTTGCTCTTCGTTGTCGGTCATCACTCTTCATGACCCATCTGAGTTTTCCAACTAATAATAAAGAAGTATCAACCATATAGGGATGCTCATATCCATCATCCTAAACATCCAACATTTTTCACTACTTGATCTTGAATCCTTTCTATCATCCGCCATTTCTTCCCTCTCTCTCTCTCTCTCTCTCTTTCTCTCTCTCTCTCTCTCTCTCTCTCTCTCTCTCTCTCTCTCTCTCTCTCTCTCTTTCCACCACCTCTCTTCCTCTCTCGTTTCTCTTTACAGATCTACAAGCACATCGATTTTCTGACAGTGTATTAATTCTTTGCCTCTTTCTACAATATGCGCACAACAAGTCTTCTTTGTCAAGCTCTGCACAACTGCTTGAAGATGCTTTTACATTCTCTCTTTTTTTTTCCAATTCTCCTCTCATTTTGCACAACATGCTCTCTCTCTCTCTCTCTCTCCCTATCTCTCTCTCTCTCTCTCTCTTTCCTTTGTGCCATAGTGCATCTCTTCTCTTTTGTTTCTTCTCTGTGCTCAGTCTCCTTCATCTTCTATAGTGCGATCCAACATTAGTCCCTTTCATATATCTCTCTCTCTCTCTCTCTTTGTGTCACCTCTTTTTCCCTCTTTCGAACTTCTTCTTCTTCTTCTGTGTGGATTCCTTTTTCCTTCTTTCTCTCTCTCTCTCTCTCATCATCCTCTGCTACACAACAATGATTCTTTCTTTCTCTCTCTTGCGTAGCATTGAAATTCTCAAATCCTCTCTGTGCTACAATCGACTCTCTGTGCTCTGCCACAATAGCGTGTGGGTATCAATTCATCGAATTCTCTGCGTTGTGCTCTTTCTCTTCATCGATCGGCCGTTCCACTTCATTTTTCCCCTTCGTCAGATCTCTTGTGCAATAGATCATTTCTCCTTGGGGACATATATGAGCATAGGCAAGTTGATGTCCACATATTGTGTGTTGATAAAGTTCTCATTGTCTGATCCGCCTTGGACTGGCTCACTGCTTGAAGGCCTTAGCACAACCCAGGTGATGCCAGCATGATCTCCATGGCTGTGGTCTTCATAACGGAAGCCCGAAGTTCTTGGCCAATGTGTTGCTGTACTCATTGCCCAATGGATTCTCTACAATAGGCATCTCAAACTTATCCTTGAGGACATCTAGATCTGTTTCGTTCACACAACAAGTGAAATGCATACTCATCAAATCAAAAGACTATCATAGGCATCAACTTAAAGCAATAGAACAAAAACCTTCACTTTGATTCTCCCAATCATATCAAAATAAGAGTGAAAAAGAATCTTGAAAAATTTCATGGGGAAAACCTAATGAAGGGTAGGCATGTATTGATAGGTTTCCCTAAGGTCCCTTTTCTAGAACTTTTGATCCTTCTAGTTTTTTCCTTTCTGTTCTTAGAATATCTTCTTTTTGTTCTTTTCTATTTTCATAAAATCCAATCTCTCTTTTTTATTTTTGGTTTTTTTCTTTTTATTTTTATTTTTCTCTTTTTTTTTTCTTTTGAGAGTACAATGAATTGGAAACACACTCACACACCCAACCTCATAAGGGAAAGGCACCTATCTTATGTCCAACCAAGACTTGAACTCAGGACTTCCTCCTAGAGACTCAAGGCATCAAACCACTAGGTTACGTGGGCTCGGACTTTATTTTTCTCTTTTTATTTTTCTATTTTTATTAATTTACTTCTTTTTCTTTAGATTAAGGTCTTATTCTTATTTCACACTTACATACAGGTTTCTTATGGCTAGGATTAGTAGCCCATGATTAATGATTAAATATATACATTAAAGGTTTAAAACCTAGGGTTTCTAAGGGTTTCAACTAAGTTTCCAAGGGTTAAATTCCAGGGTTTCAGGGTTCTTGAGCTAGGGTTTCAAGGATGATTTTTAATGATTTCAATGGGCTTAAGCTACCAAGGTAAAATTCCCTAGGGTTTATCACTTGAATGGGGATATATATACATGGATTTTTGATTCTTCTCTTGATAAAATACATGGGTTTTGATTAAAGAACAACTAGGGTTTGGGGTTTTAAGGGATTAATGGACTTATCTCAGTAGACATACAAGATTAATGTACAAATGAAATGTTTTCTTATCACACAAGCAATCAACCAATCAAATACTTGAACAATTTACAACTCTTTTCATCTTTCTGCAGTCAAAACATAAGATCACGGTGAGTAAAAACAAAGAAATGAATTTTGAAAAAAAATTGAGGGATTTCATCCTGACAATGGTTGGGCTGAAATTCTAGTCACCATAGATATAGTAGTCAATGAAGACCAATGGACTCCCCATTGTGATGAAGATGGCTATGACATTTTAGTTTTCATGATATAACTAATTATGCATGACTTGGTTATTGAAGAGTGTGAACCTAGTTTGAGTGAGCCCAAAGATGATACTGATGAAGATGAAGATTCCATCCTCATGGAGCCTTTTTATGATTCAGAGGAAGAGTACCTCTATCTAATAGAAGCCATAACTCAAGAGGAGGAAAGAGAAAAGGAGGAAGAAACATTGATACAATCCAAAAAGAAGAAAAGAGAGAAACCTAGAACCAAGCCAGTAGAGGAAGAGAACTCCTTTGAAGTCCTAGAAAACTTCAAGAAATATGAAATAGTAGATCAAAAGGTCATGATCCGGATGCCTAAATAGAGAAGCATTCACAAGAGTGGCATACGATAATAAAGAGAAAACTAAGAAAATCGTATAACCATAGAAGTCCATGAAGAATGATGTATGTACATAGGACATGATTTGACAGAAGAAGAAGAGAAAGAGTTGGTTTCATTGTTAAGAGAATGTAGAGATGTGTTTGCATGTATTCACAAAGTCTTGAAAGGAGTAGATATCTATTCTCATTGAATTTCCATGTCCACAGAAGCCAAGCCAACAAAGCAGAAACCATACACATACAATGATAATTACATAGCTAAAATTAAGGAAGAAATAGATTGTTTGATAGAAGCTGGATTTATCTATGAATTTGAGCATATCGAATGGGTATCCTCCATTGTGGTAGTGCCCAAAAAGAATGGAAAGCTACGACTATGCATTATCTTGAAGAAGGTTAATGCAGCTACCATTAGAGATAGCTATCTGCTTCCTATCACTGAACATTTGTTGGAACGTGTAGCAGGAAAGAAAGCTTACAACTTCATTGATGGGCAATCAAGTAGCTATTATCCAAAAAAACTAACATAAAACGACTTTTGTCATACAGTGGGGAGTTCTTACATTTCGAGTGATGCCATTTGGGTTGACCAATGCACCTGCTACATTTCAAAGGCTGATGTGTTATGTCTTCAAGGAATTCTTTTGAAAGGACTTAGAGGTCTATGTTGAAGACTTACATGCTCATTCCAACAATAGACAAAGAAATATTCCCGAATTGAGATCGATCTTTGGCAAATGAAGAGAATATCAAGTCTGCTTGAACTAAAAAAAGTGTGTTTTCATGGTCATGCAAGGTAAAGCTCTAGGACACATAGTGTCAAAGAACGGCATATGAATGGACAAGGACAAAGTTAGAGCTATTTCCAAGTTAACCAGGCCAAAGAATATCAAGGAAGTACAAGATTTTATGGTACATTGTGGTTATTACTGATGTTTTATCCACATGTATGCAATCATTGCAAAGCCCTTGTACAAACTTTTGTCGATTTTCAAGTGGACGGATGAGTGGGAAAACTCTTTTAATGAGCTTAAGCGATGATTGTATTCAAAATCAATCTTAACCATACCAGATTGGAATAAGCCATTTCATGTTCATGTGGATGCATCGAATTATGTTATTGGGTGCATGCTAGCACAAACTATGGGTGAAGGTAACATTGATATTCTGATAGCTTATGCAAGTAGCCAGTAGAATATGGCTGAGCAAAATTATACCACTACAGAAAGAGAAGGATTAGGCATGGTCTATGCAGTCAAAAAGTTTAGATATTATGTGTTTGCAAATAAGTTTAATTTTTTTACACACTAGTAAACACTACTCTATTTGGTCATTAAATCTTGCAATATTGGCAAATTAGTAAAATGGTTTCTCTTGCTAATGGAATATGAATTCGAAGTAGTTATCAGGAAAGGTAAGTCCCACCTTAGGGTGGATCACCTGTCTAGACTTACCTCAGGAGAGTTCATACAAGGAGTGTCAGATGAACTTCCTGATGCTTACTTATTCAACCTAGAAGTAGTGCCTAACTAGGCTAGAATCATTGTGCCTATTCTAACCTTTGGACCTCAGCACTTGATGATGAAAGCAAAATGTAAAGAGATGGTGAAATCCTAAAAATATCACATATTGGCAGGTAGCATGTAAAAATACACAAACCAAGGCATATTGGCTTGTTGTGTGGAAGAAGACGAGTACGTGAAATGGTTGCAATTAGCACATGTAGGTGCATTGAAGCAACATCATTCTAAACATCGAACCCTCCAAACCCTGTGAAGATTAGGCGTATATTGACTAATCATGGAAGCAAATGTCAATAGGATGTCTAAGGACTGTTCAACCTGTTGCAGTAGACCATTGGTAGAACATGCTACTCTGTATCAAGTATCCCTACTGCCAGATTGGAGTAGCCCTTTGGTTGAATTTCTCAAGATGAAAAATTTCCCTCAAGAGATGAGATTAGCTAGATGATGAAGCTTAGAATAAGAAGCCTTAGACTACATTCTTATTGGATATAACCTATACGTACATGGAAGAGATGGATATCTAAGACTGTGTGTTCATGGAAGTGAATATTTGACGATCTTAGAAACTGCTTGCCAAAGTGTGGTAGGAGGACACTTTGGACCGGATAGCGTGATCAAAACAATCTTATTCACAGGTTCTTGGTGTCCAACCCTTCACATGGATGCTCATACCTACATGAAGTGGTATGACACATGCCAACACACTCAGTATCCAATTTGCAAAGATGAGATGCCACTGAGACCCATGATGGGAGGACATGCATTCTCCAAGTGGGGAATGGACTTTGTTGGTCCTATTAATCCCGTGGCTAAGAGTTCACATGTTGGGTATATTTTTGTTGTCACATATTATCTAACCCAATGGATAGAAGTTAAAGCCACTAGGAAGAACGATGCGCAAACTACATCTAAGTTTCTATTTGACAATGTAGTTACAAGATATGGTTTGCCCATAGAATTGGTCAATGACTGTGGTACCCACTTCTTGAACGAGGTCATTGAGTACTTGTTATGAGATTCATGGTTATTCACAAGAAGTCAGCCCCGTATCATCCATAGGCAAACAGACAAGCAAAAAGCATGAATAAGATTCTTTGCATTGTCTTCACAAAGTTACTGAACGATAAACATTCTGATTGGGGCAAATAGTTACATCATGCTATTTAGATTTATAGAATCGCCTATAAAATGGTACTCAATGCCACATCCTTTCAGATGATGTTTGTTCGGAATGCACTATTGCCCTTAGATTTCTTGATACCCACTTTAAAGGTGACACAAGAGCATCAATGGAATGGCCATGAACTCCCTTCTATAATTTTGGATTTACAATGACTAGGAGAAACTTGCTTAAGAGAAGCTGCTAAAATCTATGTAGCCAAGAAGAGAAAAACAACTTTGATGCACATGTAAAAGATAAGGATTTGAAGGTAGGAGACTTGGTCTTGGTGTATACAATGAAGCACCATGCCAAAAAATTAGAAAAAGGTGGCTATGGACCCATGATAATAAACAAAATCTCAACAAGTGGAGATGT
This sequence comes from Ceratopteris richardii, assembly GCA_020310875.1. Classification (NCBI taxonomy): domain Eukaryota; kingdom Viridiplantae; phylum Streptophyta; class Polypodiopsida; order Polypodiales; family Pteridaceae; genus Ceratopteris; species Ceratopteris richardii. The sequence goes on along the minus strand of CM035409.1, from coordinate 32,925,986 downwards.
CCAACTAGTCACCCTAGAGGGTGCTATACTACTAAGTTACATCAGTGGATGCAGAGTGAAATTGTATCAAAAACCCCTAACAAAAGAATTGTTGAATTGACTCAACATTGCAAAGAAATGCAAAGAACAAAAAAGACAAATTCAAGAAGAGGCTTAGGTAGAAGCCCTAGAATGCATGCGACATATGAAGTTGAGATGACAAGGTAGAGATCAACCTAGGCAAGGTGTTTATGAGGCACCAATATATCACATGGCTATGTGCCAAATGATGAGTGGTACCCATTACAGAATAATGGGCAGACACCGTTTTCTAACCTTAGAAGTAGGACATGGCAAGAAGCAAATGACTATAAGAGCCTTCATTGACTCAGGTGTTGTCACTAGTGCAATTAAATTTTCTTACTATAAAGACCTATAATTGAACATCAATCCTATTGAGGCTTATCTCATATGATTGGGAGGTATGGAAACCTCTTGCTCGGGCAAGGTGGTGCTTCCCATCTCCATTCAAGATGTCCATATGGCAATTAAAGTGCTAATGTGTCAAGATGAGGACCTCACGGAGCCTCTTATCTTGGGTCATATTTTATGTATGAGCATTTAGTCAACTTTAATCTAGGAAGTGGAATTCTTCGGGTTTGGGTGAACCAACAATAGATCATAGTTGAACTAAGTTGTGCACTCATTGAACTACGTAAGACAACATTTCTAGGTCCTTCTATGAATACACATGAAGGTAAAGATTCTTTTCTTGTCCAAAGTTCTATGGTGCAAAATGAAGCAACTCATGAAGGAGTAGCAGAAGCTAAGATGAAACTCCCTTCTTTTCCAAACATGGTCGAGGCAAAACAAGTAAGGAAACCCAAGAAGTAGATGGAGCAGACCACAAAATCTCATGCTCAGTAACCAGTTTGAAATAGGGTGACTCACGGAGTAAAACAGATCTGGAGAAATAAGAGTGAATAACCCTATACTCCCTCAGTAGGACCATGAGTATATACCAAACAAAAAACACAACCAAAGAAAACCAAAGCTGAAGGTTCTAGAAGTGCACCTCAACAAATCATTTATATTTGGATACCTAAGCCGTCAATGAAGGCTGACCCCGATGCTAGACAAATATGGGTGCCTAAGACCTGCATACATGGTCAAGTAGTTGTACATAAACTCCTAGGGTTAAATCAGTGCTCCCATGCACTCACCCCACCAACATCTAGGATGAAATTTGCTATCACCACACCAACACATGAAAATAGACCTAGAGTTACTTGGACATGGGTACCTAACAAGTCCCATCTTCAGGTAGATCCACCCTTGACACCCTTAAATGTCACCTATGGAAAAATATTTAATCCCATAAGGGAAATGTGGAGAGTCAAACTTTGTAATAACCCCCCTGATTCAACAATGTAAAAATCCCCTTACAGAAAGATAGATGCATATTGAGTAAATTGCACATCCAAAATATGCATCTAGGGAATTTTCTAACCACCTACTAGCCACTCACATTACCATCACACATCAACTTATTGACTCACTGAACATAACGAATATCATGTTGGTATTGTAAAGGGGACAAGGTGACATCTCGTTTCCAATGAATGCTAATATGATCTTCTTTTTCTAGAGGATTCAAGAGCAACAATCATTGCTAGCACCATGGTAGAAATGGTAGGAACCAATTCACAAGTAGGGACTAGTCAACAAACCATAGGCATTGGGAGTCTGCCCATATTAGATGAACCTAAGGAACGACTAGAGGATGTGAGAGTCTTACAGATCATCCCGATCCAAGATCCACCAATGGGTCATACAACTCAAGTTAGTAAGAACTCTCAATTGTTTAGTGAAGTGGGATCCCTCAGGGAAGGATCTTTCATTTGGGAAGCAAAGATAGAGTACAACAATGTGTGGGGAAAACCACTTCTTCACTAGAGAATTTGAATGTCTACAGAGTTGAGAAGATTTATATCTGGTATGGTAGAAAGCAGGATTGGCAGAATATTTCAGTGCAAAGCTTCCAAAGCCCAACTTCATGCATTGCTATTATCTCATCAACTCGCTAATGCCCAACAAGGATCCTAGAGCATCCAATACTTTTGTGACCCCATCCTTAGTGCATGGAAATGAGTTAAAGTGGTTTCATTTGACAAACAACTTAGTTTGTGAAGCATTAGATATATGGGGTATGCACATCCCCACTGAGAAGGAAGATCTGGTTCCTAATGACATGAAAAACAGGAATCTCATAAAACTTAAGGATATGGTCGCCATGACACCAAACATTGCAGTGTACTTACAATGTGTATGCAACATTTTGCCTTCCCAGGGCAGGACAAATGCATAATGCCTCATAAAAAATTTGATACGTCAATGTATATCTAGCAGATACACAAGACATGACCATCTACCTGCTGCACTAGATTATTGATCAGATTCACCAAGAGCACAAGTGTTGGCCACGAAAGAGAGTGTTGCACGGGTGTTGTGCCCTTGTAAGGATCCTCTATCGATGCCTGACTTATGACATACCCCTTCAACTAACACTGTCCTGGATCAAAGTGAAATAGTTTAAGAGCATGAGATCCTCTGCACCACCATCAAAGAGGATGAGAGGATCCATACTATGTGCTCAACCTAGAGGAGCCACATTGACCCCAGATGTAACGCCTGCACCACAAATGGTAGTAAGACCATTCACACTTTGATAGTACAGATGGACCCAACTTGATTTTTCCCTTGGTGTAACCGATTTAGAATTTGTTGGAGGAATCCTTTGAGAAGGACTGCAATGAAGACTTTGAAAGGGTTCTCTAAGATGAGAACCTAGAGTATGAAGAAGAATGGGGGTGACCATCAATAAAAACACGAAGAAGGGAAGCAGGGATTGGCTAGTGAAGAAGAAGAAGAAGAGGCATACAAAGAAGAGGAACATGACAACCAACAAGAAGGCAGAAAAGTTAAAGGTGCACCTGCATATACAACACAATTGCAAAGATTATATGACACCATGATGAGAGTCAAAGAGTGGCACCGTATTTCATTTAGCATAGGCAGAGCATTAGTTGACCAGATCTTAAGTCAAGGAGTGGGTACTCAATTCATTGAGACCGTCCAACTTCTGACGGAGACGTTAGTAGTGACAAAAGCTATTCATATCATGTTTCAAAAACAAACACCTCTCTATGACTTTCAATGAGTCGAGACACGATCATGGTTTGGTAAGAACATCAGTATCAAGGAATCAAAATATGAAGTGACTATAGTTCAAAAGGCCATCTCCATAGCATTAACTTGACAATTGAGATCTTTGTTTAAACATCTCCAATCTCCGTGCAACAACCTCCATCCCCTTCCACCACTACTGATGTACAAACAACCATAAAAAACCATTGTCACCACTCAAACCACTTAACCCATCTTCCACACTCTGCCCAATTTCTTGTCCTATACCAACCCAGTTTCAGAGCACCCACTTCTCAAGAAACACTCTTTTTCGCCATCATTAACCCATTGTACAATACCTCCACCAAACTTCTAGAACCTCTCATTGGCCACCCAATCATACCTATGTTCGAACATCAAGCTTACGCTATGCTTGAGGTGGATTTGATCTACATCAAAAGCTATCGCTTGGATTATGTCAAAAGAATATCTGTTGGAGAGTTCTTTTACTTATGCCCATTTATTGTATTTTTCTAAAAGATTTTTCATTGATCTTTTAATATTGTAAAAGCCTTGAGATTTACACATGTAAAGTTAGAAAGAGAGAGCCCAAATTCCATGAATTTGTGGTGGTTGAGTTGCATTCAATCAATTAATCAATTACCTAAAAGTAGATCAAACTAGATCTTCACTTTTCCTAGATTATAGGAAAGTGAATTGATTCCCTCGAAGAACTCTTACCACCTTCATTTGAATTCAAAATCCACTTGTAGAAGTCATGGATCACTTCTAGAGTCTATATAAAGACTTGAAAACACTTTTACAATAAATGGAAGCAATATACATACACTTGTGACCATCATTGTCTTGGTCCTTCATTTCTCTACATCATCTTCTTCGCTAACAATAATCTTGCAGAGGATGCTTCTCTCTCTAAAGAGCTCCAAATTTGATCAAAGATGGCTCATTGGAAAGATATTGGTGTCTAGTTTAAGCTTGTAAATTTTCATAGCATTTGGTTTGGTATATTGGGAGAAATCTCAGTTTTTTTAATCTGGGGGTCAATCTTTATGTATTCTTGAAAAATAGGAAGTACACTGTTGAGTGTTTGATTCATTCCTATAGCATGTTTTGCTTATTCCTTATAATCTTATGCTATACACTAAAACCTATGTGTATCACTCCCATGAAAAGATTTTTTCTAATTGTAATAACGTTGATCGCTATGAGCATTTGAAGTTCATTGTCTTTTCCATAGATAATAAGTTTTTTGAGCTAGTTGATGCGTGAACCTATCTGTTTTATATCGACTCTTGCTCCTTCATGCTCCAAAGTACATAGTGCATTTTATTGCACTTATCGTATGCCTATAAGGTCTATTTGAGCCTCCATAAGCTTAAAGGGCTGGTCTTGTGCCGGTTGGCTGGACCAAACTTCGTCATTTCACAACTCATTTTTCTACCTCCTACAAGCTTCTCCAAGTTCTTTCAATGGTATCAGAGCTAGATCAAGATGGGTAACAGATCTCCCTCAATGATTGAGAAGCTTGATCGACACAACTACGTGGCTTGAAAAATCAGAATGGAGGCCTATTTGCAAGGTAGAAATCTTTATGGAATTGTAGCCGATGATGAAGCTATCCCTATTCCAAGATCCAAAGGAGGACCTACACAAGAGGAGATAGATAAGCTCACACTTTGGTGCACAAGGGATGCTCAAGCAAGATCATATATAATAAAATCTATCTCTGACTTTTTATTACCACATATTAGAGGATGCAAGATATCTCAAGAGGCTTGGAATGCCCTCGCGACTTTCTTTTCTGCTAGTACCAAAGCAATGAAGAATCATCTTTGGAACGAGCTCAACCAAATGAATAAGAAACCTAAACAAACCATCATGGAGTTTGTTACCAAGGTCAAGTAGGTTGCAGATCAGTTAACATCGGTTGGAGAGCTGACTGAAGAAGAGGCTATCATGAGGCAGATTGTCAGTGGGGTTTGAAGTGATAAGCAATGGCAATCCTTCACGACGACTTATGATCTCATCATGGATGTGCAAAATCTAGACTTCAACATCTTTCTTGGACATCTCTTTAATCAAGAGTCCAACAATAGCATAAAGGAAGGTAACTCCTATCATGGTAATGCAACTAGTGGTCTATATGTAGATAAGAAGGATAAGAAACAAAAAGGCAAGAATAAGGAAGAAGATGAAGAGGAAACTTCCCAAGCCAACTTTGCAAGCAAGAGCAAGTGGAAAGGGAAGAAGAAAGGACCAAAGCATGAAAAAGCCAAAGGTCAAAATGTTCAACTTTGTGCCATCTACGATAAGACCAACCACACCACTCAGAATTGCTGGTTCAATGGGAAGACCCAGAAAGGAAGTGGAAGAGGTGGATATGGCATCAATAGAGGCAGAGGTGGATGAAACTTCAACAATAACAATAGAGGCTATAATAGAAGGGACTTCAACAATTATTCAACAGATCAACCACATGAATAATCATTGCTTCTTATGAATCTAAGCCACAAAGAAGGTAAAGAAGATGATCATTTGTTCTACATAGATTCAAGATGTTCAAATCATGTGGCAGGCAACATTGCTCTTCTATCTGATTTGGAAAGTCCAAAGCATAGACATGAAGTTCAAATAGGGGATGAAACAAAGCACAATGTTGAGAAGATTAGTAATGTCAAAGCTTTCAATGGCAGGGTAAACATTTTGAGTAAGGTTCTCTATGTACCCACTATCACTAAAAACCTAATAAGTGTAGGACAAATAGTTGAAAAAGGCTTGCAAGTTAGGTTCACCCAACATGGAGCTTTTGTGGAAGATCCATGTCAAGGATTCAAGAAGATAGCCAAAGGTGAGAAGCATGGTAGGCTCTTTACTTTTGTAGTAGGAGAAACCAGGAACATAGCTCTATTCAACTTTGGGTCTCAAACCCTAAGTGAGCTTGAAGTGTGGCATAAGAGACTTGCTCATGTGAATGAAAGAACCTTGAAGGATATATGCAGGGATCAAACTGTTCTTGGACTGCCAAACATATCAAAGCAACACATGATCAATAGGTGTGATGCATGTCAGATAGGGAAGGCACAAAGACAACCATTCAACCACAAAGGCTACATCCAAGAGAAACATGCAAGAGGAGTTCAAAATCAGTGAATTAGGTGAGCTCTCATATTTCCTAGGTATGCAGGTCATATACACAGATGAAGGAATGTGTTTGACTCAAAGGAGATACATTCAGGATCTTCTTCTCAAGTTCAAAATGGAGAACACAAAACCTGTAGGTACACCGTTGGAGATGAATCATAAACTTAGTGTTTATGAAGGTGAGAAAATTGAAGACATTAAAGAGTATCAAAGCTTGGTAGGTAGCTTGATATATGCTACTCATAAAAGGGTAGACATCTCATATAGTGTGGGAGTGCTTAGTCAATTCATGCACTCACCAATAAGACCACACATGGATGCAGCTAAGAGAGTACTTAAGTATATCAAAGGTACAATCAATGAAGGTATATTCTATCCTTACTCTTCAGATTTGGATATCAAAATCTATTCAGATGCAGATTGGATAGGAGGTAAGGATGATAGAAGAAGTAACTCTAGTTACTTGGCCTTTGCAGGTTCAAAGCTAGTGTGATGGAGTTCAAAGAAGCAACCTACAGTTACTTTATCCTCAATTGAAGCAGAGTACAGAGGTTTGACGATAGAAACTCACGAGGCAATATGGTTTCAAGCATTGTATCTAGATTTGGGACTTGTAAGTTCCAAACCTGACATATTTGGAGATAATATAAGTTCCATGCATCTAGCAACAAACCCTATTTTCCATGCAAGAACCAAACACATAGAGGTGCATTACCAGTTCATCAGGGAGAAGCTCATGGCAAAGGAGATTGACATTTCTTTTGTTCCTACTGAAAAGCAAGTAGTAGATATGATGACAAAGGCACTTGATGGAATAAAGCTTTGTAGATTCAAAGCTATGGCAGGTATTCAACCTATTAGAGAATGAAGACTCAAGCATACTTTATCTTGAGGGGGAGCTATTGGAACATCAAGCTTACACTATTCTTGAGGTGTATTTGATCTACATCAAAAGCTATGGCTTGGATTATGTCAAAAGAATATCTGTTGGGGAGTTCTTTTACTAATGCCCATTTATTATATTTTTCTAAAAGATTTTTCATTGATCTTTTACTATTGTAAAAGCCTTGAGATTTACAATCACCTAAAAGAGAGAGCCCAAGTTCCACAAATTTCTGGTGGTTGAATTGCATTTAATCAATCACCTAAAAGTAGATCAAACTAGATCTTAACTTTTCCTAGATTGTAGGAAAGTGAATTGCTTCCCTCCAACAACTCTTACTGCCTTCATTTGAATTAAAAATCCACTTGTAGAAGTCTTGGATCACTTCTAGAGTCTATGTAAATACTTCAAAACACTTGTACAATAAATGGAATCAATATACATACACTTGTGACCATCATTGTCTTGCTCCTTCATTTCTTTGCATCATCTTATTTGCCAATAGCAATCTTGCAGAGGCTGCTGCTCTCTCTACAGAGCTTCAAATTTGATAAGATATGGCTCATTGGAAAGATATACTGTCTAGTTTATGCTTGTAAATTTTCATAGCATTTGGGTCAGCAGATTGGGAAAAATCTCAGTTTTTCTATCTCGGGGTCAATCTTTCTGTATTCCTGAAAAATAGGAAGTACCACCGTTGAGTGTTTGATTCATTCCTATAGCATATTTTGTTCATTCTTTCTAATCTTATGCATTCTACACACTAAACCCTATGTGTATCACTCCCATAAAAGGATTTTTTCTAATTGTAATCACGTTGGTTGCTATGAGCATTTGAAGTTCATTGTCTTTTCCATAAATAGTAAGTTTTTTGAGCTAGTTGATGCGTGAATCTATCTGTTTTGTATCAACTCTTTCTCCCTCATGCTCCAAAGTACATAGTGCATTTTATTGCACTTATCACATGCCTATAAGATCTATTTGAGTCTCCATAAGCTCAAGGGCTGGTCTTGTGCCAGTTGGCTGGACCAAACTTCGTCGCTTCGCAACTCTCTTTTCTACCTCCTACATGCTTCTCCAAGTTCTTTTAAGCTAGTGTATCAATCTACCCTAGAACCACTCTCGGTAGTATCAGTTTCCATGTAACCCACCATACTCAAGTTCCTTTCACTAGGGATCTCTATGTTCCCTCCTTTTCTTCCATTTTCCCACCCACAACAATTACACACAATTGTAACAACATCATTTTACACGGACACAACACACACTTCACCTACCATCCCCATTTTTATGGCAGAATGCACATGCATAGTATTGTCTGACCTATGGACATCTCTCCACACACGACACCACCCGTTCCACCTACACTTCTACAATCTCCCATCCCCCCTCCACCAACATCACTAACACCCATCACACCTTCATGCATAACATTTCATCATCCATTCATCTTCCCATCCCCCCTTCATTTCCACCTATATCTATTGCATCTATATCTGTGAATAATATGATTAATACCATGATGCAATGTGCTCATCAGTCACAACAAGATTATCAATGGAAACACAGTTTTTTAGGAAGAATCCCAATGACTACAAGCCAAAGAGATGGCATTGAAGGAGGATAACTGTGGACTACAAGATAAATACCTTACCCTCAAGCAAGCGCACAACGAACTAAATACCGAAGTGCAAAGTATAAATACCAAAGCAGTCAAGGAATTGGAAGAGATGCTCTGCGAGCAAAATGCTACGAATGCTAAGCCAGAGAGGAATATAGGTCTTCTATGAAGACATATGTCCATGGCCATGGAGGAGAATAAGTAGCTATAACAACAAAATCAAGATAATCTAGAGGCGGCCATGGAAGGGACCCCAAAAAACTATTAGTCCCACTCGGTTCCAAGATTTTCGTTCCAATAACATAATAACATTATGAGAGGAACACACCAACTTTTTGGAATCATATGCAAAAGTGGAGCAGCATGCAGAACTAAAAAAGAAACTAGCCAAGGCTAGTAGACATGTATTGAAGGCCACCCCCCTTCCACAATATACACAAAAACTTGCAAATCTCCAAAAGCAGGTTCAAGAACTCCAAGCGAGAATACTACACTATGAAAGACCTCCATCTCCACCTGTGGAACTAGAACTCAAAAATTAGTCAAAATCCTGGTGGAAGAGACATTTGAAGAGGCCTATGAACCCATACCTGTACCACGGGGCTGGAACACAGAAGAAGTCCAAGATACAGTTGAGATTGAGGTGCGTCAATGGCTAAAATAGGTTGAAGACATAGGTAGAACACATGATGAATGGGTGGCTGTTTGGATTCAATCACTGTCAAATCTAGAGGAAACAATGCTCAAGTTAGCATACTTCTAAAATCTATCCAATCAATGGATCTGTTGGAGACCTCTTAATCTCCAAAGGTTTGATCTATACTGACTTAAGAACACTTCTATGTCAGTTATAAACCAAACTTTACACAAACAATGTTCTTCTTTACCAAAACTTCAATCAACACTTCTCTGAGTGAAGAAGTGTCTACTTCAGAAAGTCTGCTTTAGAAATCCACTTCATTACCTGCATAAAGTTTCAAATTTCTTCAAGTAAATGATGCACAAGTATTCACAATACCTTTGCGCAATCATGTCAATCATTAGTTCTCAAAACTAATCACCAAAAGTTTAATTTGATCATTAAGATCAAAGACATGTCAGAAAATGTCTCTCAGAAGTTGCGCCTTCGACATAGTCAACTTCTTAAGTTGATTTCTCCCAATCTGAAACCCGTTTTGCTAAATGCTTTTAGCCATAGCTTCCTTATCTTCTAACTTAAATTTCAAGTGCTCACTCATCAAAAACTTTACAGTATACACTCAGATCTGATCAAAATACTGAGACGGAAAAGTGCGCTACTCTCAGACTTCAGTTTCCAAAGTTCACATGTGAATGTTCCTATTGATCATTCTCACAGTAGAAAAGGAATTAGATTCTGAAACTCTAGACATAGCTTCATTAGCTTCTCAATTAGATGTGTACAAAAGGATTTCTGATCCACATGATCAGACAGAGAGCACTCAGAGAAAAACCCGTCGCTATTTTCTGGGAAAAAACTCTCTACACAACTTTCTGAAGTTTGTCATCTACAAATGACTCACTTACATATTACTTGTCCTCATTAACTTATATATACATGACTTTTGACTCAACCCGTATCTATGACATTGCTCTTTATCATCCTAAAGGTTTTACTAACTCAATTTACAAGATTCTTCACTTATATGTACATATGTGTACAAGACATCATCCTGAAATCTTCTTCACTTTCATAAGTGTCTTCCTTCACTTCATTCTGACCATAAGTCTTCTTCAAAATCTCTATAATCACCAATTTGTGATTGGCTTGTTCCAACAGCTCCCCCTCAATCACTAATTGTGATTATTCCATTTTTCTTCACTCTTGCCATCTCCTTGAATCTCTGTAGCTTAGGTCCATCCAAGCTCTTTGTCATCATATCTGCCACTTGTTCTTTTGTTGGAGTGTACATCACTTCAATCTCTTTATCTAGTACCTTTTCCCTCAAGAAATGATACTGAATCTCTATATGCTTAGTCCTGGCATGAAAAACAGGGTTAGCTGCCAAATACAAAGAACTCATATTGTCTCCAAAAATAATTGGAATACTATGATCAGTCTCAAAACTCTTCATCAAGGTCTTCAACCATATTACTTCTTTTGCAGCTTCTACCATTCCCTTATACTCAGCTTCTATGGATGATAAAGCAACTGTATGTTGCTTCCTTGAACACCAAGAAACTAGCTTATCTCCAACATAACATAGATACCCATGAGTAGACCTTCTATCATCTGAGTCACTTGCCCAATCTGCATCACTAAATACTTTGATTCTTGTGTCAGAAGTGAAACCATAATACAATCCTTCACTTAGGGTTCCTTTGATATATCTGAGTACCCTTTGGGCTGCAATCCAATGAGTTTTCTTTGGACAATGCATGAATTGTGACAACACACCTACTGCATATGATAAATCTGGCCTTGTCAAGGTAGCATAGATTAAACTACCTACCAAACTCTGATATTTCTTCATATCATTGAATTCTTCACCTCCATACCTGCTTAATTTATGATTTACCTCCAATGGTGTGGTTGAGGTCTTGCAATCCTCCATGTTAAACTTGACTAGAAGATTCTTCAAGTATCTCTCTTGTGAAACATATACTCCATGTTGAGTATACACAATCTGCATTCCTAGAAAATAAGATAAGTTTCCCAAATCACTTATCTTAAACTCCTTTTCTATTTGCCTTTTGAGTTCATTGATTCCTTGAGTATCTGTTCCTGTGACAATAATATCATCAACATAAATGCACATGTAAATGTATCCATTTTCACTTGCCTTCACTAGCAAGCTACTATCTGCCTTTGATGCTTGAAATCCACATTCATTCAAGAACTTGACCAATCTGTAATTCCAAGCTCTTGGGGCTTGCTTCAACCCATATAAAGCTCTCTTGAGCTTACACACATAATCTGATCCAATTGATTCCATGAAGCCTTCTGGTTGCTCCATGTATACTTCATCTGCAATGTATCCATTTAAAAATGCATTTTTCACATCCAATTGTGATAATTTCCATCCCTTACAAGCAGCAATAGCAATCAATGTTCTAATTGTAGACATTTTAGCAACAAGACTAAAGGTTTCATCATAATCTACCCCATAAGTTTGGGCATAACCTTTGACCACAAGTCTAGCCTTGTATCTAGACACCTTACCATCTGCAAACCTCTTTGTTTTATATACCCAGTTGCATCCAATAACTTTCTGATTCTTTGGTCTTGGTACTAATTCCCAAGTTTCATTTTCAAGTAGAGCATCATACTCTTCCTGCATTGCCTTCTCCCAATTCTGTTTACCTTTGGCTTCTTCATAAGTGGTTGGATCTTCCTCTGTCTTCACAATGTAAGCATAATCTTTTGTTGTTAGGAAAGATGTATCATAACTATACCTTATAGGTTCTTTCCTTTCCCTTGTAGATCTTCTGATTTCTGCACTTCTCAAAGTTTCAGCCTCATTTGACTCTGGATCAAATCTTGGCCCTTCTTCTACATGATCCTGCAATCTACTTCTAGAGTCAACTTCATCAACAACTTCTTCACACACTTTTACTTTTGCCTTTCCTTTCCTTTGTATTTCTTCAACACCTGTAAAATCATTTGGTGATCCTATATACCATGTATTTTGCTCATCAAATGTCACATCTTTGGTAACAAGAAATTGCTTTGTGGATGGACTCCACAACCTGTAACCCATCTGTCTATCATCATATCCAATAAACACATACTTCTCTGCTTTTGGTTCTAGCTTATGTCTTAATTGTGAAGGAACATAAGCATATGCAATACATCCAAATACCTTACAATGATCAAGGGTAGGTTTCTTACCCCACCATGCTTCATAAGGGGTTCCTCCATCCAAAGCTTTACAAGGCAACCTGTTCACAAGGTATGTTGCAGTGTTAATGGCTTCTGCCCATAAGTAATTTGGACAATTCTTTTCCTTCATCATAGCTCTTGCAAATTCTACAAGAGTCCTATTCCTCCTTTCTGCTACTCCATTCTGTTGAGGGGAGTACCTGCAAGTTACTTCTCTTTTTATACTTGCATTCCACAAATAATCATCAAACTCTTTAGAGAAATACTCTCCCCCTCCATCTGACCTTAACCTCTTAAGCTTTTGCCCTGTGATCCTTTCTACATAGGCATGAAAATGTTTGAATGTCTTGAAAACTTCTGATTTATCCTTGATTACATACAAAGTAATCCACATGGTTGCATCATCAACAAACAACACATAATATCTGGATCCATTTATGCTATAGTCCCTTGAGGGACCCCATACATCTGTATGAACCAATTCAAGCATATTTGAATGCTTGTACCCTGATTTGTTGTAAGAACCTTTATGTGCTTTACCTAATTGACAAGCTTCACACTTGTACACCATATGTTGCCCTTCAATATTTGGCAATCCAAGCACCACCTGATTCTTTGACATTTCTTTTATAGCTCTCTCATTGAAATGACCTAACCTTTTATGCCATAGGTCTAATTCAGATACCTTTTGACTTCCATAGGTAAATAATGCATGTCCCACATTACCTTGGACTTTGAGAGTGAACAATCTTCCTTCCTTTTTACCTGCAATTATGTTTCTATATCCCTGATTTGGATCTTGCACATAAACACCATCATTTGTGAATCTTACCTCATATCCTTTCTCCACAATTTGCCCTACACCTATCAAATTTTTAGGAATAGTAGGAACATAAAGTACCTTGCTCAGAAGTGTACTTCCACTCTTTGTCTTCACTGATCCAATGCTCTCCACTTTATGTTTGGTATTGTCACCTGTTTGAACTGTATGTCCATTCACCCTTGCTTCCATATCAGTCATCAAGGATAGATTCCCACTCAGATGGTTGCTACACCCTGAGTCAATATAAAACACTCTTTGATCTTCTCCCATTGATTCATGAGTTGCATTCAAGATAAGAGTCATATCATCCTTTTGATCTGATGCATAATTGTAATAATTGTTGTTGTAGGACTGAGATTGGAAGTTTCTTCCACCTCCTCTACCATATGATGTCCTACCACCTCTTCCTCTGAAATTGCCTCTTTGGTTTCTGCCTCCTCTACCTCTTTGATTATAATTCTGATTATTACTTCCACCATTTTGATTGTTATACCAACAATCATTTGCCAAATGATTTGTTCTGCCACAAATCCAACAAGCTTTAACATTATCTTTGTTCTTACCTCCTCTTCCTTTACCTCTGAAATTCATCTTTCCCTTTGTGAAGTTAGCTTGATTTGAATTCCCTTCATCATCATTCGATTGCTTTCCCTTGCCATTCTTTTTCTTGTCCTTGGAGTACATAGCTTGACTTGTACTTCTATCATTGTCTCCTTTAAGATCCTGCTCAAAGGTTAGCATGTGTCCTAGCAATTGATTAAGATCAGGAGTAAAGTGATCAAGTGACAATTCTATGGACAATATGAAAGGCTTCCACTTCTCATCTCCTCTCAGACCTGTAAGTATTTGTCTTACCAACTTTTCCTCTTCAATGTCTTCATCCACTGCTCCCAAGCTATCTGCAATATCCTTCATCCTTGCCACATAATCAGAAACTGATTGTGAGCTCTTCTTCTTGAAGGTTGTGAACTCAGCCCATAGTGAGGACTTCCTTGACTTAGTTGTATTTTGGAAATGCTCTTCCAAGGCATTCCAAACATCTGTAGCACTTTCCAAACCTCTGATGTGAGGTAGAAGATAATCATTTACAGCCATGTAGATGATACTCCTTGCTTGAGCATCCTTTCTCATCCATGTCTTCAAAATTGCAAGCTCTTCCCTAGTAGGAATACTAGGATCTGCAAATTCAGGTTTTTCTTCATCTCCTGTAATAAATGCTATCAAATCTTTACTCATGAGGTGTGCCTCCATCCTCATGGACCAAGCTGGATAGTTCTCTCTATCTAGCTTATCAATCTGCAAGCTTTCTCCCATCCTTGACCTTCTGTATCTGCAATTACTATGATTTATGAGGATAAAATGTACCTTTGATATAAGCTTTGTCCTTCTTGATTCTTTCGAACTCGTGCTTTGAACTTCTGCAGGTTATCTTCAATAATTTGTCCTTGTCCTCCTTTGATTTGGAAGAACTCCAATATCTGCACCAATCGGAACTTCAATTGTCTTTTCTTCTCTTGTATTGCACCTTCAGCTCTGATACCACTGTTGGACACCTCTTAATCTCCAAAGGTTTGATCTATACTGACTTAAGAACACTTCTATGTCAGTTATAAACCAAACTTTACACAAACAATGTTCTTCTTTACCAAAACTTCAATCAACACTTCTCTGAGTGAAGAAGTGTCTACTTCAGAAAGTCTGCTTCAGAAATCCACTTCATTACCTGCATAAAGTTTCAAATTTCTTCAAGTAAATGATGCACAAGTATTCACAATACCTTTGCGCAATCATGTCAATCATTAGTTCTCAAAACTAATCACCAAAAGTTTAATTTGATCATTAAGATCAAAGACATGTCAGAAAATGTCTCTCAGAAGTTGCGCCTTCGACATAGTCAACTTCTTAAGTTGATTTCTCCCAATCTGAAACCCGTTTTGCTAAATGCTTTTAGCCATAGCTTCCTTATCTTCTAACTTAAATTTCAAGTGCTCACTCATCAAAAACTTTACAGTATACACTCAGATCTGATCAAAATACTGAGACGGAAAAGTGCGCTACTCTCAGACTTCAGTTTCCAAAGTTCACATGTGAATGTTCCTATTGATCATTCTCACAGTAGAAAAGGAATTAGATTCTGAAACTCTAGACATAGCTTCATTAGCTTCTCAATTAGATGTGTACAAAAGGATTTCTGATCCACATGATCAGACAGAGAGCACTCAGAGAAAAACCCGTTGCTATTTTCTGGGAAAAAACTCTCTACACAACTTTCTGAAGTTTGTCATCTACAAATGACTCACTTACATATTACTTGTCCTCATTAACTTATATATACATGACTTTTGACTCAACCCGTATCTATGACATTGCTCTTTATCATCCTAAAGGTTTTACTAACTCAATTTACAAGATTCTTCACTTATATGTACATATGTGTACAAGACATCATCCTGAAATCTTCTTCACTTTCATAAGTGTCTTCCTTCACTTCATTCTGACCATAAGTCTTCTTCAAAATCTCTATAATCACCAATTTGTGATTGGCTTGTTCCAACAGGATCATCACTACATTCAAGTTGCAATATGTACTAGATTTTGTACTTCTTGCAGACTACAATGCAGAGATCAAATAGGTGATGGGAGAAGAACCAACTTTTGCAAATCAATTTGAGCCAAAGGACCTCCTCGAGTCAACAAAAAATACACAATCTTTCAACCAAACTAGCATGCAAGATTACTAACAACATATCCAAAAATGATGTGCACATGATCCAATGCACCCTTGTACATAAAATACAATCCATGCTACTACCCAGTACCCTACCGAAGGCCATGACTAGAATTTGCAATCAAGGTAAACACCACTAAAGGTTGCTCCAATTGGATTAATTATCCTTACTTCACTTCAACGAAGGAGACACCTACCATTTCTTATATGATCTCTACAATACACCACTGGATCTCGAGATTCAAGAATGTACCAGATATTATTACAAAGATGTGTATAAAAATATTCAAGTTCATGACCTTCATCTTTAAAATGTTCAAAAATGTCAAGGCTCCTTACATATCAAATCCACGATTCAATGAAGGTAATTTTGATTTGGCCTATGATATGAGTAAGAATCCATCCATCAACACTATTTATGCATGACATGCTAGAATCAAGTACATGCCGACATGTTACAAGCAGACCTTCAAGTAGATGTTCTCAATTGGATTCTCGAAATACCACTCCAAAATATTCATTACCAAACTGATAGATCTTTAGCATCTCTTTGCAGTCAAACATGTCCTCCATACTGACCAATTATGTATGGTTCATTCGGACATTTCAGGTCTAGTAGATTGGGAACTTTTGATGATAGGTTTTGCACGCAGTCTTCATCTACACAAACATGAACTAGCAACTAACATGGTTCAATACTACATCTCATGCCCACCACAACAAGGGTTTGTTAGGGATGACAGATGTGAGAGAAGGGAGTGTTGGCAATAGCCATGGAGTTCTAGGAGGCTTGTCAAGACAAGGAAGCATGAGAAGCTTGAGACAAAGCAAGCCAAGGCAAAGAGAAGGGCAAGTAGAACCAACTCAACAAGGAAGTCGTGAAGATCCAACAAATAGGTCAAGAGATTCCTTTTTCAAATCAACAACTATCAATAGTGTTTTTTATCACTCCACCTTATTGTAAAATCCTTTTTTTGATAATTCTTACTCCATTTCATTTAAGCCAAGGAGTCTTCAAGCTTGAAGAGTGCTAGGTCTATGTACATATCAATTTTCATAATTTTTAGGGCTTGTTTGAGCTTCCAAAATATTTTAGGCACCTAATTTTTAATTAGGCTAGACACTAGGTTTGAACAAGCCCAACTAGTGAAAAAATATAAAAGGAGCTAGAGAGCTCATTTTTGAGGGGGGGTCATTGGGAATTCAAGTGAATTAAGCACATTGTAAACTTTTTTTTTGGCTAATCAAAGACTCCATTTCTCCATCTCTTTGTCTTATCATGTGTACATGTGTATGTATGTGTGTGCACATTGGTGTGCTTCTCACTCACACATTTGTACTCTCACTTGCTCATGGTTGTCATACCACCCTCATGTCTCCTCAAATTGACAATTATGCGGTGGATCACCTCACTTTGATACTCATCATTGTGCTAGAGTGATAGGAGGCTTCATCATCTATGAGACCTGGGAAAGATCAAGTCATAGAGGCACAAGAAGCAAGCTTATTAACAAATAATGTCACGACCATTCCAACTTATTGGCCAACAAACCTACATGGAGTGCAAACACAAACAAAATCCAAAGACATCTATATTCATCACCATGGTACACCTCAAGACATTGTAAAAATTGTATATCTTGTTTTAGAGTCTTAGAAAATTCACAAATAATCTAAAGTGATAGAGGCATGGAAGAAGCTATAGACATGTCATTTTTTAACCTCTCTAGTACAACTCTATAGAGAGAGACATGTGGAATTCCTTTTCCACTTTTGAAGTTTAATAGAGGCTACTAGGGATAGCTACAGTGATGAATTCTCATGCCAAAAGTAGGTAATTATAGGTAATAGAAAAGGTGATTGCATGTGTTCTAAAGTTCTCAGTTAAAGATAAGAGCACTATGACCATTGACGTAAAGCCACTACCTTTACTACTTTTGAAGAGTTGTAGTGCCTAGGCATAGATATGTCCATTAAGATATTCAATGTTTATTTTTCTATGAATCAGGTTCCTAGATACACCAAGCCAGTCAAAAGCATCACCAATGCTTTTTTTTCATGCATCTAAAAATCCAAAGCTCCATATAGATATGAAGTGAATGGTCTTTAACTAGTTATCAAGAGGGCACAATTCATGAAAAACCTACAACTTTATTGGTGGAAATATGATGCTAATGATGATTATTTACCATTGTTTAAAGTGCAAAGGTGACCTCCTACTATTGGGGTAAAGCCCTAAATTACCCCTCCATAATGTATACATGTGTATAGGCCTATTTATAAAGGCTAAGTCACTTATTCTTTATTTTTTGGGGCCAAGTTCAATGTGAACTTGGACAACCCTAAAAGGGTTCTTTATTACATAACTTAGTAACTCTTTTGGCTAACTCACTTTGAGTGAAGCCTCCCAAAAGCTGATCGATCCTCTCTGTCTCTCTCTCTCTCTATCCCTTCCAAGCAGCTATGCATCCATTCCTGGCTATCACCTCCACTTTTGAGGCACATAAACACATCCTCTACCCCTCTAGCACCACATCTCAACCCTTTCAACTAGTATCAGAGTGGATTTAGGGTTTTAGAGCTGCTGCATAGGTGCTATACAACGAAGAAAACCCCACTTTTCATGATAATCTTTGATTTCATCACAAAGAACTTTGCTATGGGGCCAAGAGGATCCCTTTGGGCATCTCAACATCCCATAATAAGCTATTTTCATATGTCTTACATGTCTAAATAGGTGTTTTGTAGGTATAAACAGGTGTTTCACAGGCCATAATAGGAATACATAGGTCTAGCACCTTATGTATTGAATTGTGGAAAAAGAAATTTTTTATGTATAGCAAATTGTGGTATTTTTTTGAGAATTTCAAAAATTTTTGAAGCAAAATTTGGGGCTTTTGCTCCTAGTTGGTTCTAAAGACTGTGTTATAGACTTATGTATGCACATTGAGGTCAAAGGAAGTCAAAATTTTTTGATTTTTGGCACAAATTAGCTTGCTGGAATTTTCTGCAAAAAAATTTTTAGAAAATTTTAGATTCTGATTTTGTACTCCAATCGGCTTGATTTTGCTCCATTTTGCTCCTACAGGTGTTTGAAGTTGTTCTGCACTACTTCTAGAGGTGGTACGTTTTTTTTGGTGCATTTTGCCCAAAATTTCAGCACATTAACCTCTTATTTGTGCAACCATAGCATTATCGTCCTCAGATATGAAGAATCTCTTTGAGATTCACCGCTCTGAGGGCATAGGATTTGATCTTTGGAAGGACCAAATTCTGGGAATTCTCTTCTTCAAAGATTGTGATAGGGCACTGGAAGAAAGAAAGCCGAAAGATATGTCAGATGATGTGTGGCATAATCTGAATAGAAAGGCCGTCACTTACATGAAAATGGCCGTGTCTGATGAAATTCTTGTAGACCTCAAGGGCATTACTACAGGTCCAGAGTTGTGGGCCAAGCTTAAGGCCACCTATGATAACACCACACTTGTTAATCAAGTACATCTGATGAGGAAATTAGTTGGCATGTAGTTGGATGAGTCCAAGAGTGCTGCAGAACACTTGTCTCATTTTACAGATACTCTATCATAGTTGCATGACTCAGGAATGCCTCCCTTTGATGATAAGCTGAAAGCTATTTTTTTGCTTATGAAAGTTCTTGATTCTTACAAGACCTTGGTGGTCTCATTATCAAAAAATCCCAATCTTACTTTTGATGTGAGTGGTTCTATATTGAATGAAGAAATCAGGAGAAAAGCAAGTGGTAAAGGAGGCACTTTTGCAAACAAGGTCAGAGGCAGATCAGAGAAGAAGGCCTACTCTACATTCTCAATGAAAGACCTTGGGGAAGCTGAACATATTTTTGATATGCGAATAAAAAGGGATAAGCAACAACATAATTTGCATGTATCCCAAGAAAACTATATTGAAAATGTGCTGGATATATTTAATGTGGCTGATGCTAAGCCTCTTGCAGTGCCATTGTAGCCACATGTTAAGCTTTCAAAGGATGACTGCCCCAAAGATGATGATGCAACCAATTACACGAAGCGTGTTCCATATGCATCAACTTATGGTTCACTTATGTATGCTATGGTTGCCACTCGGTCAGACATTGCTCATGCAGTGGGAGTTGTTAGCAGGTTCATGGCTAATCTTGGTAGATCTCATTGGGAGGCAGTCAAATCTATCTTGACATATTTGAAAGGAACTAAAAACAAATGCCTCAGTTATGGAAAGGACCCATTAGAGCTGAAGGGATTCCGTGATTTCGACATGGCAGGTGATGTGGATACACGAAAATCCACAAGTGGCTATGCTTTCGCTCTTGTAGGTGGTGCTATATCATGGTGCAATAGACTGCAAAAGATTGTTGCTTTGTCTACTACTGAGGCTGAATATATTTCAGCCATTGAGGCTTCCAATGAAGCAATATGGTTAGCACGTCTTTGTAGTGAGCTTGGTTTGCCTGATAGAGCACCTATGCTTGGTTGTGATAGCTAGAGTGCCATATGTTTGGCAAAGAATGCCGTCTTCCATGCATGCACAAAACATATTGATATGTGACATCACTTCATTTGAGAGGTGCTTGAGGATGGACTTATCACATTGGTTAAGGTCCATACATCACAAAACCTTGCAGATGTTCTCACTAAGTGCTTACCCAAAGCACAACATCAGTTATGTATACAGATGGTTGGAGTCATGTAGCTTAAAGGCATCATCTATGCCTTTAAAATGACCCCTTCATAGTGTATACATGTGTATAGGCCTATTTATAAAGGCTAAGTAACTTATTCTTTATTTTTTGGGGCCAAGTTCAATGTGAACTTGGCCAAGCCTAAAAGGGTTCTTTATAACATAACTTAATAACACTTTTGGCTAACTCACTTTTAGTGAAGCCTCCCAAAAGCTGATCGATCTCCTCTCTCTCTCTCTCTCTCTCTCTCTCTTCCAAGCAGTCGTGCCTCCATTCCTAGCTATTGCCTCCACTTTTGAGGCACATACACACATCTTCTACCCCTCTAGCACCACATCTCAACCCGTTCACCTTCTAACCATACCTAGAACCATGCTAGCATAGAACATTGTGCACACATTTGTCTTCCATACTAGAGGGCCAGTTGTTATGAGGAAAGGAATATGCATGCTTGACAAGTCATACTCGAGTCTTTTGAACCTCGTATTCTACAAAAACATGCACTACAAAGTAAGAAGAAGAATACACCATTGACACAACCAATCCACCTGATGGTATTATCTAACTCAGTGTAGGATGGGAGGAATAAATGGCCGAGGTATTGGCAAATCAATCACCACAAGAACCATTAGCATTGATGGCCATGCACTACTAGAGAATATCTAAGAAGACCAAATCAACTTCTCCAAAGGAGAATTCAAAATCAAAGAGAAGAAAGAAGGATCAAGTAGAAGGAGAGAAGGAGAAGAGTCACACTCCAGTGAGATTTGTAAGAAATACTTCTTCCTCTACTGAATCATCTACTTCAAAACCATCCTCCTTTTCTAGGGCTACATCTTCTTGCACCATTTTAGACATTAATGTAGATGTAACCCAGATACCAATATGAAGCAACCACATTATCCATCCCACAAACCATACAAGAACCACAACCCACCACAACTACCACCTTCAATATCTTTGATATAATATCCCTATCAAAATATGTTCTTGTCCCATACCACCTCACACCACACTTGCACACAATTTCCTATCACCACTCCATCCTCTTAGGCAAAAGAGAAGATGCAATATATTTTGAAGTTATTTATTGAATGGCTATGTAGAAGAGTATATCACATGCAAGGAAAGATTAGAGAAGGCAAAAGTTAAAAAGAAGCACAAGAGACAATAGTGCTATAGTTAAAGTTACAAATGGAAAGGGCACAACACAAAAAGACCATGACACAACTTATTGCCACTCAAGAGGAACTTGCGGGTGTCACTACTATGGTGAGTACTTTGATGGCTAGAGAAAAATGAACTCGAAATGCATAGAGATGAAGCTGCAAAGAGCAGTCATGATCATGAGTATATGCTAAAATAGTTTCTCAACACTTAGGCACTATTATTTGTGGATACATGATAAAAAAATAACCATGATACAACATAAAAAGTTTCCACCATTCACACAAAATATGAGGACAATTTTAATTACGATGTGAAGAGTTTCAAGGTAAAGAACATGAGCTTTGGAGATTATTACAAAGTAGGGGTTTCCCACGATCTAGTTTTATGCCAGGAAGTTCGTGGAACAATATAGAAGATATTACAACTTCAAGTGATAATAGAGGAACAAAGGAATATAGTAGCATTATATAGAGATGAGGTAGAAGAACTATAGAATTAGATCGATGATCTATAGAATAGAATGAACAACCTTCACCTATCCCTATAGAATAAGCTGCTAGATCACCTCCACCATTCTCCAAGGTATGACCAAGCTTCACCAACATTTTCAGACCTCAAAGTAGACTTACAATATGAAGAATCCTTGTTCCTAATAAAATTGGAATTTAGAGACCAACAACCATTTAAAAACCTGCAAACATGGAGCAAGGAGCAATGCATTAGAGGTACAGATGAAAGCTTCACCGAATTCAAAAAGGAGACTCTCTCAAGTATTTTAGCTAATGTCTTAGCATCAAGAAAGACTTTACATCTCCTATATCCCACACCAGGTCCATTTGTACTCATGAAAGAACAAGAAAGGTAGTATCTTACACAATGCATTGACACGGCACATTACAATAAGCTGTTTTATGATGTGGAAGACCTTAGCCATTTAGCTAGTGATACTACACATTCTTTGGCAATAAAAAAACTATTGAAAACATTTTGACTCACCACTACCTTTCTTACAGAAGAATCCATGCTACTGCTTGCTTGGTACAAGATAACTACTTCCATGAAAAACATTGTTCACCATCCTTGCTAATTTAGTGGGTCAAAGATATCTACTTGGAGTTGTTTTTTCGATAGCATGCTTAGATTTTTCAAGGTCTTGGGTTTGGTGAATTGGTGGTTCTATTGGATTCTAAGGGCCTTGTGTTAGGTTTGCAAGCATGTACAATACATTGTTTTCAAAAAGTGAATGCCCTTGATGAGAGAATAGATGATGGTAGCATGAAGATAGAAGGAGAGTGGAGGTGATGCATGAGGATATAGAGCACACATGTTTTTTGACTCAGCCATTGTGGTCACCGCAGTTTGGACCACATGACCTAGTTAAACTGCATGGTAGTGTATACGGGACTAGGGTGCGAGTCATGATAGATGATTCCACCACTCCTAATTTTATAAACTATGCTCTGGTTAAGAAACTAAAGATTCCCCAGCTCCCCAATGCACATAAATACATAGTATCTATGATGCAAGGGGAAGACAAGAGGATATGTGATACTATGGTATCCAATTTGGAAGTCAAGATGCAGGGTTATACAGATCACATGGACTTCCAAATTATAAATATGGAGAGGAAAAACCTTGTGTTAGGTAGAGAGTGGCTATGGGGGTTGGGAGACACACTTAAACATAGCTATCAAAACAACACACTTGAGTTTGAAAGAAATGGAAGTAAATTTTGTATACAGGGAGAGAGAGAGATGTACCTAGTGCACCTCTCATTTCATCTTTAGAGTTGTATAGTCTTTATCATTTCCAACATGTACAGGAGATCTTTTTATTGTATAGTCATGATATTGAACATTGTACAAACAGTTCATCTGATGTATGTTTTCATGCTAGGAATGTAAATATGGACAAGACTTTCTATTATTCTTTCTTGCAAGAGTGTGTGGTTAAAAGTTTTAAAGATCTTATGTTTGAGTTTAGAGATGTTTTTCCCACTAACTTACCTAGAGGGCTACCACCTGAGAGAGGGGACATTGACCATGCTATTGAGGTAGTTACTAACACTAACCCTATTTGTAAGCTCACCTTGGGCATCGCCAATGCTCCTAGTTAAGAAGAAAGATGGCTCTATGAGACTATGTATAGACTATAGAGCACTTAATAAGGTAACTATCAGAAATAGGTTTCCTATGCCTAGATTGGAAGACCTATTTGATCAGTTACATCAAGCTAGCTATTTTATCAAGCTTGACCCTAGATCAAGATATCATCAGATTAGGATTAGGGTAGAGGATGTCCCTAAGACTACATGATTATTTAGATAAGGGCTTTATTAGACCTAGTAACTCACCTTGGGCATCGCCAATGCTTCTAGTTAAGAAGAAAGATGGATCTATGAGACTATGTATAGACTATAGAGCACTTAATAAGGTAACTATCAAAAATAGGTTTCTTATGCCTAGATTGGAAGACCTATTTGATCAGTTACATCAAACTAGGTATTTTATCAAGCTTGACCTTAGATCAGGATATCATCAGATTAGGATTAGGGTAGAGGATTTCCCTAAGACTACATTTAGGACTAGATATGGGCACTATGAGTTCTTGGTGATGCCTTTTGGTCTCACCAATGCTCCTGCCACTTTCATGAAGCTCATTAATAATGTATTACGGCCTTATCTAGGACATTTTGTAGTAGACTTCTTGGATGACATTCTGATCTATAGTGCATCAGAAGAGGAGCACTTGAAACACTTAAGAAAGGTATTTCAAGTGCTAAGGGAAAATTCACTCCTTGCTAAAGAGTCAAAGTGTGAATTTTTCAAAACAGAGGTTAGATACCTTGGGCATATAGTCTCCCATAATGGAATCTAGACAGATCCTGAAAAAATAAGGGCTATTATGGAATGGCCATATCCAAGGAACTTGGAAGAGCTGCACAATTTCCTAGGTTTATCAGGTTTCTATCAAAGATTCATTAAGAATTATGCCAAAATTGCTATCCTGATGATGGAATAGCTTAAAGGGGAAGGAAAAGCCTTTGATTGGGGAGGCACACAGAAGAAAAGTATGGAGAGATTGAAAGTAGCAATTGCTACATCTCCACTTTTACATAAAGCAGATCCCAATAAATCCTTTGTGGTTGAGACTGACGTGAGTGACTTTGCCATTGGAGTGGTTTTAGTTCAGGATGGTCGACCAGTAGCTTTTGAAAGTAAGAAACTAGAACCAGCTCAAAAGAATTACTCTGTTTATGAGAAGGAGTTGTATGCAATTGTCCATGCTTTGAAGAAGTGGCATCATTATTTATATGGTGCCAAAGTCACGATAGTGTTTGATCAAGAGAGCATTAAGTGGCTCTCTAATCAAACAGACCTTAAAGGTTGTAAGGCCCGTTGGGAAGGGACCCTTTAGGAGTTTGATTATGAGCTTAGGTATAGGAAGGAAAAGTTTAATGTAGTGGTTGATTCACTTAGCTGCATGCCTATGCTCAATGGATTGAGTTTTACTCAGATCACTAGTGAGCTACTTGAGTCCATTAGAGGGAAACATAGGCTTGATCTTGCATATTCCAAGATTTGGGAAGCCATAGAGAATGGGGATCATGATATATGGGTTTCCAATGAGGATGGAGTATCGATAGGTACTCAAGAAGGATTCAAGTGGAAAAATCATAGTGTCCATGATGGATATTTGTTATAGGTGTGTGTCCCTAGAGATCTTGAGATGAGACAACATATTTTGTATGAGTGTCATGACACACCTAGTGCGAGACACCCATGAGTTAACAAGACTTATGATCTTGTTAAGAGGCAGTTTTACTGGCCTGAACTTCATAAGGATGTCCTAGAGTATGTGCTCAAGTGCACCAAATGCCAGGTCAATAAAGCTGAGAGGTTGAGGATTGGAGGACTACTCCACACATTGGATATTCCTAATGGGAAGTGGGAGAGTATCTCCATGGACTTTATAGTCATATTACCTTAGATACAGAGAGGGCACGACTCGATCTGGGTAATTGTGGATAGGTTAACCAAAATGGCTAGGTCTATTCCAACATGTACTGCAGTGAAGACACCAGAGTTGGCTAGACTCTTTGTAGAGAACTTATACTTATTATATGGGCTTGTTAAAGTTTAATTCTACACGTGGGTTCTTGGGATGGTCAGGGGTCGGATAATTCAGAGGCCCTTTATGTATTTCCCCAAATCACAGTTTAACTTCTGACAATTAACTTCACTAATTAACTTTGAACAATTCCAACAGATTCAACTACGCTCCCAGTGCATGACATTTCTTAACAATCGCCATAAGTATATACGCAGAACTTTTACTCTTCCTTTATTATTACTGTTATACTCACACTTCACTCATAGTAAACTATTAACGTAGTAACATATTCACTTCAATACTGAATACTGAATCTTACAAACGACACCGCAATTAACATAACTCAGAACAAAATCAACTCCAGCCAATTGCCTAGATCGAACAGTTCGGCGACGCGTCTGTCGTTTCTTCCGCACACACACTATTGATTAGGAAAAACGTTACAATGATTTGTGCAACACCATTTCAGTGTGCGTCTTTTCCTAATTACAATTAATCCACTAAATAATATTCCGACGGCCTTAACACTGGCACACATGGTGGACTCAAACCTAACAGGGAATATTACAAGATTTAGGAATCATCAATGATTCCTTGTATATACATGGATCTAGCTAATTTAAAGCCGCGTGAGATTTTTTGCTTGAGGGATTCTAACATCTCCTTCAAAATTTGAGGTTCAACCAGGTGTGCATCAGTCCCCACAGAGCTGGAAGCGATCACTTGAGAGAGTAATACATCGGCTTGATTCTGTAAAAAAGCTTCTTGAAGATAAAAGTCATTAGCGAGCACAACATCGCATTGTAACTTCATTTCGGAAATATCTGCATCAATGCGAGATAATCGCTTTGTTGGGTACCAAGTTGTTTCTCTCGTCTTTCAAGCTCTTGTGACTGATACTGCATGGTTTTGAAAAAATCTTGCCTTTCTTTCTAGATGGCTTCGACATCCTTCTTCAACTGAATAGTTTGGCCTATTTCCTCTTCCAGTGATCGTCTTTTCTGGAAGAGCTCTTCTGTGATGTTCTTTAATTCCATTTCTGCTTGTAAGGCTAACTCAGCCATCTCTTGACCCTTCTGCTTGACCGTAAGAAATTGAAGTCGCATGGTTTCTAGTAGATCACCCAAGGCCTTCAGTGCATCCTCCTTATCAGTCACTGTCTGACTCAATTTTTTGATCTCATCATTGCGAGCTTCAATGATGGCATCCTTCTCGTGCAATTGTTCTTGGAGAATTTGAAACTGTTCCTGTAATGAGCTGGCTTCTGCTTTAGCTGCTAGCACCTCTTCCTAGAGTGGTGTGATATCCGCTTCAAGGATATCCACCTTGGATTGATACTCCATTCGTAGGGATTGATGGGCGACTTGTAGGTGGCGAGGGAGATGGTTGGAAAGATGAATAAGGTAATTTCCTATCTGTGCTAGTTGGGCTAATGAGTCAGGGACAATGGAGTGGAGATTGGCTAAGAGGGGTTAGCGGGAAATGTGGTGGAAGACAAAGGAGGCGAGTAATCAGGAGAGGAAGGGAGAGTACGGGCTACAGAATGGCACAGTGAAGGAGGAGGGCTAAGCGGCAAAGGCACCTTTGAGGGAGAAAGGGGAAGAGGTGGATTTTATGGTGAAGATGGTAGGGCAAGAGTGGTTACCGTAATAGGCGAGATATCCGGTTGCACATTTCCTCGGGTTGCGCTTTCTCCACGAGTTGCACAACCTTTGTGATCGTGTCGGGCGCTTGCTCCTGTGAATGAGGCTGTGGCTGCATGATCGTATCACCGGGATGGATATCTTCCATTACAGTGTCAAGAGCGGCTTGATCCTTAGGGGATGGTGGAGCAGAGAGAATCTGTGCAGAAGAGGCGGTATCCTGCAACTGGACGGTTGAGCATGGCTGAACTTGACTGTGGGAGGGGCTCAGTTTCTAGTGCTTCCCATTAAAAAACTGTAGGAGATCGTCGTCGTCTTCGACCTCCATCACTTGCGCTGATTCTTCATGGAAGAGAAGTGTATTCATGGGACGAGGCTACGCAGTTTAAATCACCGGGAGGAGGAAAGTCAGCAGTTGAGGTAGTTTGATGTGAGGGATGTCACCCTTCGCCATCTGTCGGGAGAGCGCTTCACATTCACCAGTACGCCAGAAGAAAAACGAAGCAAAATTAACTGCTTCACGTGCAGCGACATCAATCATGGAATAAAATGGTCGAGAAATGCCGTACATGTGTTTCTGGAGGTTAAGTGCAGCTACCAGGAACTTAAATGGTGAGCGTTCCGATTCAAGGTGACAAAGAATGGCAAATTCATTGGAAGAATGACACAAGAGGAGCTATTTCATGTCGTCATCGGCAAGAGGGGCGCGTCTACACTACCCTCCTGAGGGAGATGGAATCCCTCAGCGATGGTGTTTAGGGTGACGACAACACACGGGTGGCCAGCAAGTTTCGATAGCAGGAGTATCAACGATGGCAGAGATGACCTACGCAAAGAAGGGGTGATATTCAACCAAATGCCAAGGCAGTTTGACGAATGCTAGGGAAGTTCGGCGAATGCCAAAAGCCCACAAGTGCACAAAAACTCGCTCAACTCAGGAGCGAGGCCAGCACGAAAGGTAGTGATATTTGCTAAAGCTTCCATGGTATGCAAGACAACACGAATGTAGACGGTGATACAAAACACTCAGAGTGCAAAAACACAATAATGGGAGAACGGGAGAAGAACGTGATTAAGTAAAAACAATGAATGGAAACGCGGGAAGAAAATATAATCATCACCGGTGATAGGGAATATGTAGACATAATGAAGACATGCATGCATTAACAGAATCTTAGACACATAGTGCGGCAACTAATCACGGTTAGGTAATAAAATGGGAATGTTATGGTAAGTCGGACAACTGGAATGTGCAGACTGGAAAGAGATGTCGGGCCAGAACAGTAACATGAACCAGGCGGAGAACAAAAATACCAGGAAATCATCAAAAGGAAAAATGCGTGGGATGATAGGGGTGAAGCTTTGATCCATTTATGGATTTAGGTAGAAGAGTAGCAGTTAAAGTGGATAATCGGAATGTAGCAGGTCCAACTTGATCTTCAATACGGTAAGGACCAAACCACCGAAGTTTGAACTTGCCTGCTGAATGATTAGACTTAGCATTGTAGAATAGAACTAATTGGCCTTTGGTAAAAACAGGAGTGCGGGGAAATTGATCATGTGTCTTGGCTTGGCACAGTTGCACTTTTTGCATCATGAGAAAACTTGCCAAGCATTGTTCGTCCAAGGACCGCAACACATCCAACCGGAAAGGAAAGGATTCCTCCGGCAAGAGCTTATGATCCAATGCCACCTTGAGGCTAGGTACCACCACTTTCATGGGTGCAATGGCCTCTAGCCCATATGTCAATTTGAAAGGCGTATTTCTTGTTGCCACTTTGTAAGTAGTACGTTATGCCCACAGGACCGAAGGAAGGAATTGATCCCAATGCTCTGGACATTCCAAAACTAGTTTCTTGAGCATGTTAAGCATGGTTTTATTGGTTCTTTCAGCAAGACCATTGGCACGAGGATAATACGGAGAGCTAAATTTATGAACAATCTACAAGATGCGAGTATGTATTTGTAGTAAGGAATTAACAAAATGTGTGCCCTGATCCGAAACAATCTCTAAGGGAAGACCGAACTGAGGGAAAACATCAGTCATCAAACATTTGACCACCATGGACACAGTTGCGGACCATAAAGCCCAAGCTTTGGGCCACCGAGTAGCATAATCCGTACAAGTAAGTATATATTGATGATTAGTAATCGTAGCTGGAGGTGTAATGGGACCAATGAAATCCAAGCCCCATTTTTGAAAAGGTTCAAGGGGAGCGATAGGCTGCAATGGAAAATGATATTGTTGTAAAGGATGTCCCTGTCCCGATCATTGGCAAGCATCACACTTTTTGAGGTAAGCAGTGATATCACGATCCATAGTGGGCCACCATAAACCACTGTGTAAAATTTTTCGATAAGTAAGGTCGACCGAAAAAAAATGACCACCGGAAGGAGTGGAATGGGCCATGTCAATAACTGAAGGAATTTCATGGGTAGGGATACAACATAAGAGTGCACAAGAGGAGTCCATGTAGTACAGCTGCCCTACAATATCCGAAACCGCCAACTATACATTGCCAATTTACGGCGAGCCACAGTAGAAGTATGAGTTGGGGGGCTTCCACTGGTGAGAAAGGTCAGAAGAGTGTCATAATATGAAGGTGCCACTGGGAGCTCCTGATAATCATCCTGGACCAACTCAATCGTATAGATAAAAGGGGTAGTATCATCAATTCCACTGATAAGTTCACTGGAATCAAGTTGAGATAAGAAATCAGCTAGCGCATGTGCTGACCCTGGATGATGTACCACCACGTAATCAAATTCTTGCAGTAACAACACCCACCTGGCTAATCTGCCCCCTAAATGTTGCTGGCGAACAAGATAAACCAGAGAAGCATGATCCACATGAAAGGTAAATTGGTGTCCCAGCAAATAGTGCCGCAATTTCTTCACTGAATAAACCAAGCCCAAACATTCGCACTCAGTGACGGAATAATTCCGTTCAGCAGCAGTTAATCGTCGACTAGCATAATAAATAGGAGGGAACCACTTATCTTGTTGTTGCATGAGGACACTACCGATGGCACCGTCCGATGCATCTACAAAGACATGGAATGAAAGCTGCCAGTTTGGTGCGTGCAATATAGGAGCCTGGGTTAATAGTGTTTTCAGCCGATCAAAGGAAATTTGGCACTCCTCAGTCCACACGAACTGGCGGGGAGTGGTAGTAATCAACCCATTCAGGGGTATAGCTAAATGTGCGAGCCATCGAAGATGCCACCCATGCGAGCATATTTGGCCAAGGAATCGCATAACTTCCTTTGGTGTCGTAGGGGCAAGTGCATGTAACACGACTTGCATTTTATCTGGATCCACTTGAATGCCTTGCTTCGAAATAATATGACCAAGAAACTTGCCACAGAAAACCAAAAAGACCGACTTACTAGGATTTAAGCACAAACGAAACTCTCGACACTTAAAGAAGCACCACCGTAGGTAGTAAAGGTGAGCCGATGTGTCACCCGATAACAAAAAATTATCCAAATACACCCGCATAAAGGTGGTTAGGTAGGGGAAAAAAATTCTTGCATGCATCGTTGGAAGGTACTAGGAGCATTGTGAAGACCGACCACATCACCGTACACGCATATACACCCCAATTTGTAATAAACACAGTCTTTAGTATATCCATTTCAGCCATGCACACTTGATTATAGCCACTGTAACCATCCAAAAAGGAATACATTTCTCGTCCGGCAACATCATCGAGCATTGTATCCAAAAAGGGAAGTGGGAAGGGATCCGACACGATTGCCGCATTAAGTTTTTGGTAATCCACACAGATTCGCAACTGCTTATTTTTCTTTGGCACGATAACAATAGGTGAAATCCATTCAGCATGCTCAATGGGAACGATGAAACCTACTTTCAACAAACGATCGAATTCCGCTTTCACTTGAGCAACATAATTTGGGTTCATGCGATAACTGGGTTGCTTGATTGGATGCGCATCCGGCTTGAGCATCACATGGTATTGATAGATGCGAGGGTCCAGCCCTTTCATATCTCGATAATCCCAGGCAAATACATCTTGAAACTCTGTCAACAACTGTAATAGATCATTTTGAAAAGTTTCTAGTAACCCAGCCTTAAGCTTGACCGGTCGCTGTGTACCCTCATTTCCCAAATTGCAGGTGATAAGCTAATCTTTCGGTACATAAAACTATCATGGCATGGATATATCCTTAGGTGACTGGAATAATTGGTGAAAACTCTGGGCATTCAAAGCTTGATCCATAATTGGGTCCTCTTCTTCTTTAACCGGAACTACCAAACAAACGACCGGGTTCCAATTATCTGCCACCGCTTGTAAGTCGAGTGTCCCCAAGGCGAGCAAATCTTGGTTAGCATTGAGAAAAGCTTCTTCTTCATCATCCAAAAGTCCATCCAGCATATGCACAAGCTCGGCTACATAGGGTCGAGCATGAAGGTTGCATGGCTTCATCTCGTCCAATGGTACTACATATTTCCGATGATTACTTTTGAAAATCAATTTGTGTGTAGACCAGTCCTGCAACACTTTGGCTTGTTTCAACCAAGGCCTCCCGAATAGCAAATTATAATCTAGACTTGAGTCAGGTAATTCTAGGACCACATCACTCCTTGAAGAGTAATGGGTATATCCCGCACCATGCCCACTAGATAGACCCTTGATTGATCAGCCATTCTCACGAAAAACTGAACAGGTTCAATTTGAGTCCATCATAATCTTTTACACAGTGCGGCCGTAGCAATATTCACACCGAAGCCTCCATCAATTAACACGAGTGATTTTGTGGTTTTTATACCATACCGTGATTAAA
>CM035409.1:32788333-32888333 GCA_020310875.1 Ceratopteris richardii | reverse complement strand
TTTGGCATACCTGGTCATCTGGATCACCAAATTTACTCTTGGCATCATTTTCTATGCACATGAGGAAGGACTTCAATGGTCAATGAAGACAAAGTAAAGATATTTCCCAAGAGATCACCCCTTCCACTAGTGTTTCTTCCAAGATGTGCTTAACTAAAACGCTTCCTTACCACTAATCCTTGGTTCCTTGGTGACTATAGAAGTGAAAATACTTAAGGCTAACATTATCGTGGAGCTTTCAAAACATATTTTTGGGCTCCCTGCATTGATTTTATGAGAGTTTCTTTGGGTGCAAAATTAGGAAAGACTAGAAGCTAATTTTGGACTTTTGGGATAGTTTCCACTTTAGAAGTGGAATCTCCCAAAGATAAATATTGGTGCTCAAGGCACTTGAGAGTGTCTCTCATTGGCATTGTACATTCAGATTTATCAGATAAGTTTCAACTCTAGAGTCCTCTTAAAAGTTTCTTGGAAGGCTTTCAATTGTGGTGGGAGCAACCACCACAAGTTTATGCATGTTTTTTTGGTTGTAAAGAACTTGTACATGTTGTTTGCTAGTGTTTGGCATTTATTGCATACACTAAACACATACTATGTATGCTTCTGTGGATACTTCTCATGCATGTCCATGTGGTCATCGATATAGTGATTATGTTTTTGCATAAAGCCTTTGACATTGATAAATAGGGTTGTGGTGAGTTTTCTTAACTGAGAGACACCCAAATGTCAGGGTCTCTTTGGTGATGTACATGGAAGACTTGCCCAACCTTGCCATAGGATATGGATGCTAGTTGTTCATAGGGCTCAATAAACCTAGTTGGTTTCTTTCAGTTATGTGGTTATATGCAGTGGAGTCCATGATTCACTATGCACGTTTACATGTCAATACTCATAGTTTTATGAGCTTTCTACATAGTTCATATGCCCATTTTTAGAGGAGACTATGACAAAATTTTTCCAAGTTCTAGATTGTCAACTATATAGTGTTTTCCTTTATGCCTTGAGACATTTACTGGTGTGAGCTCATACATTCTCACATAATCTCTTGTTGTCCATTGTTATTCATTCATCCATTTTTCTAGAGAGACTCTACCAAAATTTTCCTAGAATTTGACACTTGGTCATGTCTTTTTAGCATTAGTGGTGTTTGGACTATTCCAACTCCAGTATCATTCTAATCTATGTTCTATCATCATGGCATTAGAGGCTTGTTATAAGGTAACTTTATGACATAAGGGTCCAAGAGCTTCAGACGAATTTGAGATCGGACCTCATTTGTTCATTCAAGTGTTGGCCACAAGTCTCAAGAGTAGACTTAAGCAAAGGTGCTTATGCTCTTTAGACAAGAAAAGGTTTTTGGCCTAGTGATTAGGTCATATGGATGAGAAAGAAGAGATTTTGGGTTCAAGTCATATGAGAGACATGGGAGAGGTTTTTGCCCAAAGAGATCTAGAACCTTTTAGAAGCATCCACTTGAGTTAAGTGGAGTCAACTATGATACTTGGCACACATGTAGTTACATGACCGACACTTGGATGGTTAGTATCCACTTGCTATAGTGGGTAGTCCCTTGGATAGAGCTATGTATAGAGGCATAAGGTTGGGAGGAAAAGAGACTCATCTCTTTGTGTAGGTCGTCATAATGTTTCATTGGTATGAAAGCCAGAGGATCCATTGTGACCTTGGAGGTCTCATCATCTTCTTCTCCAAGCTTTCATGAAAACCTATAAATATCATTTTTTTTTCTTGTTGTTTACAGATTACACTACTCACTCCTATGTTCTCTCTATGCGAATGAGTTTATGTATGAGCTCTTCTTTGGCTCCCGATGTCCTCTACCAATGAAACATGTTTGTGCTCTTGTAACATTCATTATGCCCCAATGTTAAGGGTAAACATTGTATTTTCTTTGTAAGAGAGAAAGAGGATAGGTAAAGCAGATGCAAGTGCATCTCAAGGCATCAAGAACTATAAGTGATGGAAGGATCGATGTGAGGCATCTCCTACAATGTTGAAGAGCCAATGGATCATTGGATCATCACACGAATGGCCCCTTTACTCTTCATTTATTGTTTACTCTTTTTTGATCGGCCTGCATGATGCATACTTTAGGGCATACACATGATTATGAAGATGAATTGTAGGAATGTTTAAATTCCTTTCATTTAGGAATTCATGAAAGAATTGTATATCTTCATTTAAGCAAGTAGTTGTTACCATTAATGTCCATGTGAAAGGCCAAATGGCCATTGGAAAATTTTGTATATGTTCTTTAATAAAATATATAGTGGCCTGGTCAGCTACAGACTATAAGTTGGACCGCATTTGTGTGACCTAAGAAATCTATTTTTGTGGTCTATGTATTGTGTGTTTTTTATGTATTCTATAGCCTCATCATGGAGTACTGTGTGTGGCATTTAGAGCTTGGTTTTCTATCGTGAGGGTATTTTCATGGAGCTTTCAAGAAGGAGATTCCATTATGGTGCACCGATATCAAAATACTTCATTGGAACTAGATAATTTTGACACAAAAGCTTTGTTTGTTTTGTGCAAGCAAAGTGAGCACCCATCCGCCCACCCAAGGCTTTTGACTAAGGTAGTGACCAAGGCATAGACCTTGGCATACCCTGTCATCCGAGTCACCAATGTCACCGTTGGCACCATTGGCTCCACACGAGGGAGGACCTCAATGACCAAGGAAGATAGAGGTTCCTGGTACTTCCTGGAAGGTCCACCATCCCAATACTATTCCCCCTAGATCTCACTTAACCGACAATCTCTTGCCACTAAGCTACACTCTTGTGGTGTTTGAAGAAGGGAAAGACTAAAGTTAAAATTACCTTGAACATGCTTCAGGCCCTCAAAGCTTCATTCTTTGCTTTCAAAGCTTGTTTTGAAGCATTTTTGGGGTGATTTTTGGAGTACTTTCACGTAGAGTTCTCATAACAAAGGTTCAAGAAGATCACGAAAAGTGCTCTTTTGTACTTATCCAACAAAAAATATTCATTTTGGGGCTGTGTTTTCAAACATGCTAATAAATCTATAGGTTTTTGGAAATGTTTTTAGTTATGGTGGG
Source organism: Ceratopteris richardii (assembly GCA_020310875.1). Lineage (NCBI taxonomy): Eukaryota > Viridiplantae > Streptophyta > Polypodiopsida > Polypodiales > Pteridaceae > Ceratopteris > Ceratopteris richardii. The sequence continues at coordinate 32,885,257 of CM035409.1, read as the reverse complement.
CCCAAGCATCACACATTTATGTAGGTTTTTGAGCCTAAACAATAGAGTTGACAAACACTTGTAGTTATTGTTGGCTAGTGTTTGGGCTGTGAATTCAGCCTTTAGTGCCATTTTACTCCATATAGTGAGTACATACACACTATGTATGCTTTTGTGGATATTGCTTATGCATGCCCATGCGGTCATTCATATAGCAGTTACATTTTTTGCATAAAACCTTTTACATTTGATAAAGAGGGTCTTGGTGAGGTTTTCTTAACTTGGAGATACCCAGATGTTGGGGTCTTTTTGATGATACAGGTGGAAGAATTATCTAGCATTGCCATAGGAAATGTATGATAGTTGTTCATAGGTGCTCGATAAGCCTAGTTCGCTTCTTTTGGGTAACTCATTAAATGCAGTGGAGTCAGTGATTCACTATGCAGATTAACATCTGAGTACTTACATTTTTATGAGATTTTGACATTATTCATATGATCATTTTGCAAAGGATACTCTAGCAAATGTTTTCTAGATTTCTTGGTTTTATCAACTATAAAGTGGTCGATTTACTCCTTGATAGAATTATTGGTATGATCACATTTATTCTCAGATAATCAATTCCATTGGTCATTATTGTTCATTAATTCATTTTTCTAGGAAGAATCTACTGAAATGTTTTCCTAGAATCTGACCCTTGGTCATCCTTTTTTAGCCTTGGTGGTGTTGAGACTCTTCTAGCTCCATTATCATTCTATTTAGTTTATCTATCATCATGGCATTAGAGGTCTCAGGCAAGTTTGGTGGATCAGGTTCTAGTGCCATTGTTCCAATGCGGAGCTATAACTTGCAGGGTGAAAACCATTTTGAGATCCGAAAATTTGATGGCACAAACTTTTCTCTATGGAAGAATCAGATTAAAGATGTGTTGTTTTAGAGGAGGAAATGAAAGCCAGTAAATGGAATCTCAAAGAAGCTTGCTAACATGGATGAAGATGATTCGGATGAGTTGGATGAAATGGCCAAGTCTATCATTCGATTGCACCTAGCAGATATAGTATTGGACTATGAAAGTGCAAAGGAGCTTTGTTAGAAGTTATCCAATACATATGAAAAAGAAACAGCATCAAATAAAGTGTATCTGATGAGAAAGCTATATGATCTTCGCATGAAGGATAGAGATAGTTTTGCTACTCATCTAAATGAGTTTGATGCTTTATTCTCCTAGTTACAAGCTCAAAAAATTGACATGGATAATGAAATAATAGCAGTCTTGTTGTTATGCACCTTTCCATCATCATGGGATACATTTTGCACAAATATTATCAATAGTGTACTTGGTGGTAAACTTGTCTATGATGACATATGTGGAGCACTCTTGAGTGAGGAGATTCATAGAAAATCTATGGTTGGCACTCAGAGTGAAGATGCATATAATGTTGGTGATTCTTACCAAGAAAAGAATCAACAATGTGGTAGGAGCAAGAACAAGGAAACAAATAGTCAATGGAATACACTAGAAGTAAATCAAGAAAGAAGGATATTGAATGCCATTATTTTCATAAGAAAGGACACATGAAGAAAGATTGCTATGCATTAAAGAATGCTAAAGGTAAAGGGCACAACGTTGATGGGCATGTTGAATAGTTACCTACACCATCTACTTCAACCATGAATATTGAAGAAATCAATGCTATTTTTTATGATGATGATGATGTGCTGACACTTGAAAATATTGTGCCTATTGAGGCTCTTATGGCTAATTCTCTTTCCCACACATGGCTCCTAGATTTTAGTGGTTCTTTCCATGTGACACCACATAGAGAATGGTTCTCTACTTATGCAACAAAGCCTCTTGGTACTATGAGACTTGGTGTAGCTCAAGCGTAAGCACCACCTCCTTTACTTGCCAATCCGTGGAGATGTGAGGACCGGTATGAAGACCGTGAGCAAGTGAAGGCACAAGTGCATGAGTGAAAGCACACAAACATGCACACACATACACACACATGCGCACAAGGTAAGATCAAAGAGAGGAACAATGGAACGCTTCGATTACAAAAGAGTTCTCTTACAAAAGCTCAAATCTACAACAAGCTAAATCTCTAACAAGCTAACCCCAAAAATGAGCTCTCTAGCTCTTTTTATAGTTTTTTAACTAGTTTTGGCCTTGTCCAGACCTACTGTCTGGCCTAGTTAAAGATCAGGTTCTAGGGCTTATTTAGGGGCCCAAATGAAGTTTAAAAATTATGAAAATTGTTAGGATGATACTTCTAATAGTCCTCAAGATCGAGGACTCCTCGACTTGAACAAACTGAAGTTACAAAAATATGAAATGGTATTTACAATGGCTTTTAGTGATGAAAATCACTATCTTTGTAGGGATTTCTTCTGAAAGTTTGACATGTACTTCTTGGAGCTCCCTACTTGCTCCTTATTCTTGTGTGTACACTTCTTTGACACGTTCCTATGCCTTGTGCTTGACCTTGATTGCTAACACTCCCCCCCTCTCGAGTCTATCGTCCCTGATAGACCCTTGTTGTAGTGTTTGTTCCAAGTAGTGCTTTGAGAGGTAGTGCCCCTTCTGTATGAACAAGAGATGTCTAGCTTCCAAATGTGGCAGGGTTGGTTGTCCAATTCTTCATTTGTCACTGTGAGCATTTGCAAGTGGTAGTCCCTTGGTATGTGCTTCTACCTTGGATTCTAGCATGAATGTGTCATTGTGGGCCTCCATTGATGTCATTTAGAGCTTCTAAAGATGATGTTCATAGTAGTCATGCCAAGTACTCATAGCCCATAGTGCATGGGTAAGTGTGTTAGTGCATGGGTTGAAGAAAGCATGTGCCTTGTGCACGGCCTTGTAGTGTGACCCTATGCATGCTTACTTGGAAAATGCATTGGAATAAGTATGGTGCAAAAATTGGAGGTCTTGAGCTAAGTGCTCAAGGGTATGCTGAAAAAAAGGTTTCCTAATCTATCATGGTATGGTGTTGCCAAAGTAAGGATTCTTACCATGGTGAATGGTCGACCAATGTTTATTCTTCGTGTTGTACACCTGGCTTTGTGATGGACCATCGGCTAGTCTTTCATTGTTGATGAATGTCTTTGTTGATGGTCCACTGATGAAATTCTTTAAGTGCCTGATCTTGTCTCCTCTCTTCAAAGCAACATTTGCCAAATACTGAGAATTAAATTTCTTTATATTCCTTGAAAATACACATTGGGAAACTACACCAAGCTTAGTTTCACATATTCTCTTTAGCTCATCATAAGCAGGAGTCTTGTCATCTAGTATACATACAAGGATTTGTAGGGTACCAAAACTAGCCCTTGCAGATATCTCATTGGATGCTCTCGTACATACAATAGTTAAGCATCACTCAAGTTGCAGACCTAGAAGCACTCTCCTCCTACCATGGTAAGGGAAAACAAGAGGTGTGGATGCCATGTTCATGCCAAGTTCTTGAATTCCACCAGATAAGGTAGCAATAATATCATCTGCTAGCCGAGACACACTTCTATCCAAACTAATAAGTGCCCAGTCATCCATGATTCCACGTTCAACTAAGCATGACTCATTTATGTTCCATGAGCCGACTCTCAAATGTGTCTGTGCATGGCCGTGTAATGTGGCCCTATATTAATGCATACTTTGGAAATGCATGACCTGAATGGTTCAAAAGACACGGTTGTTCAAGGGGCACATGGTTGTTGCTCATCGAGGCTTTTGATGTCACTTGCGGATGTTGATGCCATCTTTGTTGGTGGTACCCATTGGATCTCGAGATGACAACTGATCATTCCTCCTTATAGGGTCCATTTGAGAACCCTGTTCGATTGCACAAAGATCACCTTGGACTTCTTCATCTTCAGATGGTTGTTTAAATATTGTATCCTACGTGGTTGGTTCTTGGGTTCTGCCGGGGCTACTAGTGCTTTTGGCTTCCATACCCATACCATTGTTGCTGGTCGTTTGACTCTTGTTGAAGAGGTGAGTTGGTCTGCATTTGGTCTGGGTGTTTGGTTCTAATCCTTGCCTCACCTTGGCTTCTTTGTTGAGTCTTTTCTCATGTGGAAGAGCATAGGTTGTTGTGTATGTAAGAGCTTCTTGGGTACCCATACTTGTAATTGTCCTTGTTGAGCTATAGCTAATTTTGTAGGCACCCAAACTTGTCGGATACCTTGCGGTTGAGCTTGTACTAGTTTCTTCGTTCATCTTTTGGCCTTGTTTGCTTGCCTAGATGGGACTTGTGGGGGCAAAGCCGGTGGTTGTCCTCCTTTTTGTACTCAGATCGGCCTCATTCCTAGAACTGCTTTCTTGTTGAATGGTGTCTTTCTATTTGACATGGCTGTTGTCTTGAATTGTTGTGCTTGCCTTTGTGGTGGAACTATTGTGGCTGCATTTGTCTTTGAAGACGGAGAGAGATCCACTCGCCTTCGAGCCTGTTCTTCCATGATTGACTCCTTCCGCATCATAGAGCTTTTGACACATACAACTATTGGTGTAAATCACAAGCCTACACATTTGGCTTGAAAGATATCTTGAAGATCTTACATATGTGAAGAAGCATAGGAACCATTGCTAGTGGTTAATTACCACTTTATCTCATTGTAAAAGTCAAATTGACTTGGAATCTCTTGGAATCACCTACCAAAAGGATTCGTGGAAAATTTAGTTGTTTGATTGAAGGAATATCTCCTAGTATATAGGAGCTTGATCATAGGGAGCCAAAAGTTTGAATTTGAATTCAAATTTTTACTCATTCCTTATAAAAAATGACATGAAAAAGTCACGGGTAGAGATCATCACTCCCAAGCTTCTTATTACTGATTTTTGAGTGTGTGTGAGGTCTACACTCTATCCCACACCTCTCTACACCATTTGGCAATAAGGTTCATGCCAATGGAGTTGTATACAAGTGTTTATTAATACATACATTCACATTGTCCATCTCTGAGTTCTCTGTTAGTCTACTCAAAATTCTGCCAACTTGTGAAGGGCATATCTCGATCAATTCTTCACCAAATTCAGTGATTAAAAGCTTGTTGGATTCAGATTGACGTTATCTACATGCTGTTAAAGTTTGAAGAGATTCTATTCAGCCATTTTGGAGAAATCTGTGTCGAGGTGATCTCTGGTCATTGTTTGCTATAGTCCTAAAAAGTCGGGGGTATAGCTTAACTTGCTAAATTTATTTCTCTTAGCATAGTTTATCTTTTTACATCACTCCACTTGGAATAGGTAGCTTGCTAAGCTAATTTGATACCGCTAAAAGGAATGTTTCCAATTTCTACTGTATTGGTCATACTGAACAAAATACCCAACAGTTATCAAGACATAAATAGAAGGTTTTCTTGAGTTTGTGAGTTTCAAAGGTATTTGTTTTGATCCAATCATTGCACACATCATTTCCAAAGTACATAGGACATTTTATGGTGTCATTGGAAAGCTAAGGAGGTCTAGTTATCAACTCTGAAGCAAAAGAGGGCTGCTACAAAGCAGGGTTTAGCAGTAGCTACTCAGTCTCTTGGAGCATCCATCCATCTTTCCGAACAGTGGTATCAGAGCAAGTTAAGGTAAAATGGGAGATGGTTTTCCTTCATTTATTGATAAATTGGACAGGAACAACTATCAAACATGGTCTCTAAGGATGAATACCTACTTACAAGGAAGGAGTCTCTATGGATACATCTCAGGAGATGAGGAATTGCCCTCATTCAAAACAAGAGGATTACCAACTAAGGAAGAACATGAAAAGCTCAACACATGGTGTGCTAAGTATGCATTGGCAAGGTCTTATTTACTCAACTCTATATCTGATTTTCTTTTGCCACATATTAGAAATTGTAAGACATCCCAAGAGACTTGGGAAACCTTGTCATCTTATTTTTCCTCCAACACAAGGGCTAGGAAAAATCAGTTGTGGATTGAATTCACAACATTAAGGAAGCAACCTAAGAAAGGTGTTTCAGAATTTGTGACCAAGATTAAAGATGTAGCAGATTAGTTAGCAAGCATAGGAGAAGAGATTGAAGAAGAGAAGATTGTAAGGCAAGTGATCAATGGGATCAAGGCTGATGACAAATGGGAAAGCTTCACCACTGCCATGGATCTTTATATGGACATGCACACTCCAGATCTTACAACTCTCATGGGACAATTGTCTACTCATGAAGCAAAGCTCAACAAGAATGGAGACACATCCAAAGGTAATAACTCTTCTGCCCTATACACTGATAAGAAGTCTAAAGATAAAGGCAAGAGCAAGAAGGTGGAAGATGAACGTTCTACCTCCCAAGCCAACTATGCAGGGAGAGGTAGATCATCAAGAGGAAGGGGCACAGGAGGTAAGCAAGGTAGGGGGATATCTTATAACTCCTCACCATGCAACATTTGTGGTTTATCAAATCATACTATAGATGATTGTTTCAGGAATTACAAGAATCAGAGAGGAAGAGGATATCAAAGAGGTGGATACTCACAGTCAAGAGGTAGATTCAACCATCACCAAGGCTACAACAATAACTACAACAACAACTACAACAATAATTACAATGGCAACTACCAAGGAGGATTCAAATCCAGGAAGGATTACAACAAGTACACAGAGGAGCAGGATGACTCTCTTCTAATCATGAACATGACTTCAAAGTCAGGTACAAATGATGACCACCTATTCTACATTGACAAAGGATGCTCAAATCATGTGGGTGGCAATGTAGCACTACTCTCTGATCTTGAGGAACCAAAAGTTAAGCATCAAGTCCAAATAGGTGATGACACAAAGCATTCAATAGTTAAAGTTGGAAATGTTAAGACTTGTGATGGAAATCAGAATTTGTTGAGCAGGGTACTCTATGTACCAACCATTACCAAAAATTTGATGAGTGTTGGTCAGATTGTGGAGAAAGGTTTGTAGGTTAGATTCAACCAATATGGAGCATTTATGGAGGATCCAAGGCATGGGTTCAAGAGGATTGCTAAAGGAGAAAAATCAGGTAGACTTTTCACCTTTGAGTTAGAAGATACAAAGAATATTGCACAAGCTTAAAAGGAATTATGATGGCACAATTAATAGGTACAAAGCCAGATTGGTAGCTAAGGGTTTTTCACAAACCCAAGGCATTGACTATGAGGAGACATTCTCACCTGTGGCCAAGATGCCAACCATCACAGTGTTGGTAAGTGTGGCTGCATCAAAAAATTGGAATATGTACCAATTGGATGTCAAGAATGCTTTCTTGAATGGATGGATTTCAGAGGAGGTATATATGTCACAACCTCCTGGCTATGAGGACCCTAAGAAGATAACATATGTTTGCAAATTAAAAAAGGCTTTATATGGATTGAAGCAGGCACCTAGGGCATGGAATTACAGGTTAACTACATACCTCCAAGACCAAGGTTTTGTCATGAGTAAGGTAGATACTTCTCTATTCATCAAGAGAAGTAATTCAGAGGTAATATACCTTTGTGTTTATGTTGATGACATCATCATTACAGGTAATGATGTCAATGGAATCAGATATATCAAAAGTCAAATGATGAAGGAGTTCAAGATCAATGATCTTGGTCTATTGAAGTATTTTTTGGGACTTGAATTAGTTTACACTAATTCAGGGATATACATCACTCAGAAAAAATACATATAGGATATGTGAAGAAGTTTCACTTGCAGGATGCCAAAGTAGCAAGCACTCCAATGGAGGTAAACCTAAAACTAAGTGCCCATGAAGGTGATGAAGTCAATGACATTCCAGGCTATCAAAGTATGGTGGGTAGCTTGAAATATGCTACCTTAACAAGGATAGATATTGCATATGGAGTTAGTGTGCTAAGTCAATTTATGCACAAGCCAAGGATACCTCACTTAGAGGCTACCAAGAGAATCTTGAAGTATCTCAAGGGTACACAGAACCATGGTTTGTATTTCCCTTACACTTCAGATATTGATATCAAAATCTATTCAGATGCAGATTGGGCAGGATGCAAGGATGATAGGAGGAGCACTTCTGGATATATTTCTTTTGCAGGTGACAAACGAATTTCATGGTCTTCAAAGAAGCAACCTACTATTGCTTTGTCTTCCACAGAGGTAGAGTATAGAGGACTGGCTAATGCCACACAAGAAGCAATATGGATTAAGCTTTTGTATACAAAAATTGGGTTTATTTACTAGGTCTCCAATAATCTTTGGAGATAATACAAGTTCTCTTCACCTTGCAGCTAATCCTATTTATCATGCTAGGACCAAACACATAGAGGTCCATTACCATTATGTGAGAGAAAAGTTGATAAACAAGGACATTCAACTAACCTATGTATCAACCAACATGCAATGTGCAGATTTGTTAACTAAAGCTTTGGATGGAACCAAACTTTGTAGGTTCAAAGCCATGATTGGATTGCAAGATATACTTGAAGATTGAAGATGAAGACCAAGCCAAAATGTTTGGCTTGAGGGGGAGCTGTTGGTGTAAATCACAAGCCTACACATTTGGCTTGAAAGATATCTTGAAGATCTTACATATGTGAAGAAGCATAGGAACCATTGCTAGTGGTTAATTACCACTTTATCTCATTGTAAAAGTCAAATTGACTTGGAATCTCTTGTAATCATCTACCAAAAGGATTCGTGGAAAAGTTAGTTGTTTGATTGAATGAATATCTCCTAGTATATAGGAGCTTGATCATAGGGAGCCAAAAGTTTGAATTTGAATTCAAATTTTTACTCATTCCTTATAAAAAATGCCATGGAAAAGTTGCGGGTAGAGATCATGACTCTCGAGCTTCTTATTACTGATTTTTGAGGGTGTGTGAGGTCTAAACTCTAGCCCACACCTCTCTACACCATTTGGCAATAAGGTTCATGCCAATGGAGTTGTATACAAGTGTTTATTAATACATACATTCACATTGTCCATCTCTGAGTTCTCTGTTAGTCTACTCAAAAGTCTACCAACTTGTGAAGGGCATATCTCGGTCAATTCTTCACCAAATTCAGTGATTCAAAGCTTGTTAGATTAAGATTAAAGTTATCTACATGATATCAAAGTTTGAAGAGATTCTAGTCAGCCATTTTGGAGAAATCTGTGTCGAGGTGATCTCTGGTCATTGTCTGCTACAGTCCTAAAAAGTCGGGGGTATAACTTAACTTGCTAAATTGATTTCTCTTAGCATAGTTTATCTTTTTACATCATTCTACTTGGAATAGGTAGCTTACTAAGCTAATTTGATACGCCTAAAAGGAATGTTTCCAATTTCTACTGTATTGGTCATACTGAACAAAATACCCAACAAGTATCAAGACATAAATAGAAGGTTTTCTTGAGTTTGTGAGTTTCAAAGGTATCTGTTTTGATCCAATCATTGCACACATCATTTCCAAAGTTTATAGGACATTTTATGGTGTCATTGGAAAGCTCAGGAGGTTCTAGTTATCAAGTCTTAAGCAAAAGAGGGCTGGTACAAAGCAGGGTTTAGCAGTACCTACTCAGTCTCTTGGAGCATCCATCCATCTTTCCCAACAACAACATCTTCTTCTATAAGATTAGTCTTAGAAGAACTAATTAAGAGAATGTGTGACACCTAGATTTGTGAGCATGCAGTTCTCTAATTCTATTGTAATGCATTGGTCATGTACCCAAACTTGAAGAAGTTGAGTTCTTGGGTTTAAGTTGACTGCATGGTCATAGATCCAATCTTGACCCAAGACAAGTGGTTCTGTAAGATCCTCATCTTGACACACTAGCATTTTGACTTTCATTGGAATGTCTTGAAGGTAGATGGGAAGTTCCACCTCGCCCAAACAAGGGGATTCCACACCTCCCAAACCTATGAGATAGGCTTCTATGGGCTTGATGTTCAAGTGCAAGTCATGGCAATATGAGAGTCTAATTGCACTATATGCTACACTTGAGTCAATCAAGGCTCTCACAGTTCTTACATCTACATGTCCTACCTCTAAGGTTACAAAAGGACGTCGGTCAATTATTCGAGAAGCACTTGCACCTAATGTTTGGCACATGGCCATGTGATATCGTGGGGCTTCACGATTAACATCTAGGCCTAATCTCCTTAACTTATTTTTCCTAATGCGCTCTCTGGCCTCTGCCTGTGCTTCTTCTCTAACCCTTAACTCTTCTTCTTTTCGTTTCTTGGCAGTATTGAGTCTCATTAACATATCCTCTGTAAGAGGCTCTTGATATAGCTTGAGTCGACAACCACTAAAATAGTTTGACAAAGTATCACCCTCTAGAGTGGCCAATTGAACCGCCCCACTAGTGGAAATTTGATTAATGATCATGGGTCCATACCCTCGTTTCTCCAATCTTTGTGCATGCTGCTTTAGTGTATAAACCAACACTAGGTCTCCCTCTTTCGATCCTTTATCCTTGATGTGTGCATCAGAATATGCCTTTTGTCTTTTCTTTTCAACATAGATGCCTGCTACCGCTCGTAGCCTTGTCTCACCTAAAGGTTCTAGATCAAAGATCTTGGAGGACAATTCATGTCCATTCCACTCATTCTCTTGTGCTGCTTTTAAAGATGGTACTAGCAAGTCCAATGGTAGCACAACATTCTATCCAAAGACCATCTGAAATGGGGTGGCATTGAGTACCATTTTATAGGGAACTCAATTGCATACATGTGAATAAACCTATGGTAATCCACAGTGGCCCATAAAGGCTTGTACCTCTTTAACATTCCTTGGCCTCGACAACTCAGCTATGGCTCTTACTTTATCCTCATTTGTTGATATTCCATTCTTAGAAACAATATGACCTAAGGTCTTACCCTGAAGTACCATGAATACACACTTTTCTGGGTTCAGACACACTCGATATTCTCTACACTTGTTGAAGATTTGTCTGAGCTCAGGGATGTGGTATCTTCTAACTTGGCAATGAGCACATAAATCATCCACATATACTTCTAAGCTCTTTCACAAGAACTCTTTAAAGACATGAAACATGAGCCTTTGGAATGTTGCAAGTGCATTTGTGAGCCCAAACGATGTCGGAAAGTTTTCAACCTTCTAGTTGACGACCAGGAAAACTAAAAAAAAAAAGTTTATTGGTTAACTCTAAACTCTCTATTACATTATTGATTAAATGTTTTTCTTAAAACTTATCTCTTGAACATGTTTGCAGGTTCAAAGTTATGAAATGGATATATGTTCATATTAGGGTTTACCCTAAATTGTTTATTTAAAGTGTGTTTGAGCAAATGAAACATTGAATCATAGGTTTAAGACCCTAGGTTTGTGTTTAATTATGTCTATATAAGTTAAGTACATTAATTCTTGGTTAATGTTAGGGTTAAAGCTAGGTTTTCAAAGGGTTTCAATAGGTTTCTGATGGGTTTCAAGTAGGTTTTCAAGGGTTTTTAGTATGTTTTAAGGGTTAAAATAACATGTATTTAATTAAATTAATCGATAAATTAAACATTTATGAATTAAAAATTAAAATATGAATTAATTATTTATTTTAATCATGTGAGTGAATATAAAGACTAAGGTATTTAGTTAATTAAAACCCTAAACTAAGCTTAATTTAAATAAATAATTTAGTTATGAAAATATAGGATAATTAAATAAAAAATTAAAAGAATAAATAAATGAGTGGTAGCATTTAAAGTGTGTAACTAAAGTGTTTAAAGTGAGTAGTTAAAAGTGTGGTAACTGTGTGTGCAAGTTAAAAGAGTGGTATGAATAAATTATGTATTTAAAGTGGAGAAAATATGTGAGTAAAGAGTGGTGGTTAAATGAGGGTAAAATTAAGGATGTAAATAAAAGTCGAAACCAAAAGAGTGGTAAGAAGAAGATTTTTGTGTGTATATATATGTGTAAGTTCATTGAGTTTTTCTAATGTTTTTTTTCAGGTAGATTTTCTTTTCCTCTTTTTACTTCATTTTCCTTCATCTCCATGTCTGAGCATCTCATCGTAGAGCGGTTGCTGTTGTAGGGTGTTGATGAATGAACTAAATGGATGGCACTGATTGCATAGCTAGAGAGAGAAAGTTTTGTCTCTGTCTAGTTCATTCTAGCATGATCGACTGCTGTGCCAATGACGATTTCTGAGTATGCACGTATTAGCAGAAGACTTGATGATGAATTAAGCTCGTATTGTCACTAGCTTTGAGGCACGCATGTATACGCTGAAAGAGAGAGTGAGTGGCACGCTATCAGAGGAGGAGATGTGGGGGGAGACTAGTTCTCTTTGGACTACCTTTGGCACCTCCTGGGATTTGTGGCTAGCACAACCGATTGAGGGAAGCGCTGCAGGCGCGTAGTGCGCAGGAGGTGAGAGAAAGAGAGTACCGATGGCGTATGTGCTAATAAATTATAGGAGGCGCTATACTCACAGAGATGGATCATGCTTTTGATGACGGGAGCTATAGAATTCGCCATCGAGAGTTAAAAGCAGAGAGAGAGGTTCTGATGTTGACTGCTACACGCATAGAGAGCGCTCAGAGATAGTTAGAGATGGCGTGAGCGGGCATAGAGAGATCACATGTGGAAAGATTTCTATGAGGAAAGGCATCGGTTTCTTTTAGCGAACACATGAAGTTGAATCTATTTTTGTGGATGTTGTTCCGTAAGTCGTTATGATCCCAGACCTGCAAACGGAGTGTTTTTAGAAACTCATAAGAGATAATATTATTCACATTGTTTTCTATAGTCAGTTATGTGTTCTTCCATGAGCTCCGTTAGGCAATGGATCAGAGAGGCAGAGCTCAATATACATCACATGATTTTAGTGGTAATTAGGTGGTGCAATAGTAGGAGAGACATTCACGGAAATTGATCACTAAAGCCAAAAATCATCGAAGAGCGCATACGATCTGTTATGAAGGTAGTACATGAAGGAGCAGAGTAGAATAAAATGCTTGGAGATGATGATGAAGAGAATGCATCTTATAAACGATAACAAGGATTGTGAGGAAGTTGTTGATTTAGGCATAGTTTGGGCCATGGTCACTCAGCACCAGCCTTAGGTATTCCTTTGCTCAAAGAATCCTTTGTTTAGAGATAAGAAGTTTCATACGCTCTTGATGAGCTTCTATGTTCCCATGGTTGAATGTTTTCAGGAGCACATAAACTATTTGAAGATGATTAATCTTGCCTCTTGCGTAAAGTTTTGTTGTATGAGACAGAGGTTTTGTTGTATTTCTTTCTTTCACGTATACCAAGATATTACACAAAACTTGATATTCATGGGTTGAATCTTTGGGAAATGTTCTAGAATTGAATGTGAATGTATGCATTAGAGTGCATGTAAATGCTTTAATGTGTGCATGAACATAAATGAGTACTGAATGCAAGCATGAGTAAATATGAGAATGAGTATACTTGTTAGTGCATATGAATGGATAAGTATGATTGCTTCATATATGAATTAGTGAGTTTCTAAAAGTATGTTAGTATATAAATGTTTAGTATATGTGTTAGCATATTTGTATGTGCATGAGAGTATGAACAAGTGTGTTAACATGAATGAGCATATGTGTTAAAGTATGTATGACATTAATGATTTTTTGAGATATACTTATAATTTTCTAATGTTTTTTTTTCAGACATTAAAAGAAGAAATATCGAAGAGCATTACAAACAAAAGAGAAGAATTCAACAAACCAAAGATCCATCAATATAAACCCATAGAAATTATCTTTGATTAAGCTTTTGTATAGGAATCATTAGTTTTTAGCATCCTTTTAGATAAATTACATCATTGATCTATAGCATTGTAAACACTTATTATTGCTAGTAGCATAAATTCAATTTCTATTCCTATTATCTTTTCTGTCGATCTCTTAAGAACATACAATTGAATATGAAAGTAATGCAACTTTAGAAGTCGAAGTAGAAGTATTTAAGGACATTATTACACACGAATCTTTAATATAAGTATCTCATGATTATTGTCTTTCTAGGTTTTTAGCATTATTTTCGATTGCATCTATTGAACCTCAAGATAGCATAGATTCTTTTCCACCACCCTTAATTAGACATACGCAACCTCAACATATAGAAACCCAAGAAGACGAAATTATAAAAGAAAATATAACTGAGGAAACCTTGATATTACCTTCTCCTCAAGAAGCTATTGATAGGTATAGGGCAGCCTAGCCATACGGTTCTTAGAAGTATAAAGTGTTACAATTACCTATTAGTTATTTCTTAGATTTTTCAGTAATTTAGAATTTTTTTTACCCTATACATAAAGAAAAATATACCTAATTTACCTGAGATTGTCTCAAACACCCTGCGTGTGCCGAGGGATTTAGCGGTTGACTGATCCACTAGCCATGTGTCCGCAACTTCCCGACATTTTGGTGAACCCGACATGAACCGAACACGCAACCTTAGGTATAAAGGTATGTTTTAATTTCTGTTTTGCATATGCACATAGGAAATTTGGCGATTGAAGCAGAAGCATCGACATCCTTGGTAACTGAAGTTGACTCTTAAACTTTGTATCTCGTGGCTGTTGAGGGATGGTCATTGTGACCTGAGCGCCTCCACGGAGAGTTACAAGTAGAAGGATCCTCGTCACACCACCTTTGTTCCTCAATTTTTGTGAAAGCAACGGTTGCACATGCATACTTAGAATTGATGTATTAGATTAATTTGATCAATCTTAATGTAAAGACTTTGCACTGAGCACATTCTCAAAGAGCCTCTTCATCGAGGTTGATGAGGAATATTTTCTATATTTCTGTTTGCAAAATAATAGGAACATTTTCTTTACTTCAGTTTGCAAAATAGTAGGAATATTTTTTATATTTCTGTTTACAAAGTAGTAGGAATATTTTCTATATTTCTGTTTGCCAAATAGTAGGAATATTTTCTTTCTTTCTGTTTGCAAAGTAGTAAGAAAATTTTCTTTATTTCTGATTGCAACGTTGTTGAGGGAGAATCAAGTAAAAGAAAGAAAAGAAGAAGACAACGAAAGAAGCTTCACTAAAAAGGAATATCTGAGGATATATCTCTGCAAGAAGCCCCGCAGGGGTGCAACACCCATCTCTGCACAGAGCCCCGCAGGGGTGCACACACCAAGGAAAGGATGCAGCCCAAAAGGGTGTTACAACCTCTTGATCTTTGGCAGGTCCAGATCGAAGACTGTAGCACCTTATCCTCATACCTTCCACTGGTGGCGTGCGTGGCAACCCGACTGATCAAGCAAGACAAATGTATCAGTCCCAGAGGATGTAAAACAAGAATTAAGAAGAGGCCGTCAAAACTGAAGACCTATTTTACAAACAGGCAAAACTGAGCAAGGGCTGCGTGCAGACAACAAACTGAAGACAAGAAGTAAAGCCTGTCAAGGGACGACAGAGACGAAGAGGGGGAGAGTGTTGCAGAGCTAAAGAGAGTACAAAGCAGAGAAAAAGACAGGCCCCAAAATTTTTCTGATTTGGACACCCAATTGTTGTATTATAACCATTCTTGTATATATTTTCCGTTGTAAATGCACTAGAGGAGTCCTCTAGATGTATTCCCTCAGAAGATTAGAAACTCACCCATGTAAAATAGTAGGAAATTAGTCTTTTAGTGAATAAAGTGCCGGTCTCTTGTGTGAAAGGAACATTTTTAGGGCACAAGTATATAAGTCAATTTGTGACTCTTTGTAAAGACTTTTTGCCATTGTGAGAATAGAGAGCACAGAAATTCGAATTTGTGTCTTCTTCACTCTGTATCTTCTTCTTTGTGAGCTTTTATGCATGTGTATTGCTTGGAAAGAGTGTTAGGAAGTGTTGTCTATCCATGAAAGTGGTTGTTTGCTGTAGTTAAGGTGTGTGCGAAGTGTAGGAAGTGCTGAAGTGTAGGAAGGTTTTCCCGCGACTCAGTATTTTGCTCATAATTTGAAGTAGGAGTGTCAGAATTGAGTGAAGCCACTGCCATTGGATGCGTCTTCTCGAGAGCTTCGAAAGCATATGCTATTTGCTATATTTGAAGTCCAAATTATTGACGGCTGCTGCACCAAGTATCGTGACACCATGACCGACAATTGAAGATTGTTTGGATTAGTCTTTGCCTTGTTTGCACTCTTTGAGTAGTTCATTTGCATTGATCATCACTTGATTGCATGTCCTCATACACTCGGCTAGGTTTGTATACTCATCGGATTGATAAATAAAGCGTGAATCCCCACTATATGCACTTGAGGGGGATTGAGGTATAGTCTCTTTCTCCACAAGTCCCTAAGTTGGTACTTAGGTCAAACGTTTTTTGGCGCCATTGCCGGGGACTGTCAAATCAAACTGAGGCATTCGTGTGATGGTAATTAGCTTTTTGCATTGAAGCGAGAGGAGGAGTGGTGATTTTCTCTTCTTTGGTAAGTCACTTTCAGCCGCACTTACTACTTCTCATTCTTGGAGTGTGTGTAGTGAGTTGTTAGTCTAGGGAAGTGAGTAGAATGAGTAGAGTAGGAGGAGTAAGGGAGTAGGCTAGGTAGTTAGAGTAGCTTTCACTCCTTGTTTTGTTGTTTTATTTTCAGTAAGTAGGAAAAGCCAAGTATAAAAGCCAAAAAAACTGCCATTTGAAAATCACTTGTCCTGCAAGCAAGTATCGTGAGCAGCGTCCAGCGAGTATCGTTTTCGGTGATAGAGGAGGTTGGGAGCTGTGCAAAGCAAGTCTCTTGTGAGTAAAGGGTTGAGAGAGAGGGCTTGAGGTAAGCACACTCATATACACTCATGATTACCATTTGAAATCAAATTTTTCAGAACAAAACGATCTGCACCAGGTATCGTTTAGGACTTATAGGGGTAAAAAGGTGTGATTTGGATGAATCAGAGAGTGAGGAGAGGGTAGAAGAACTTGTAAAACAACTGTGTGCAATCAAAACTTAAAAAATCTAGCAAGAATTTGAAAAAGGGTCAAGTATCGTGTCCTCCCGCGGTCGAGTATCGCGATACTTAGCAAGTATCGTGATCTCCTGTGGTTGAGTATCGCAATATTTCCCAGATACCATGTATCGCATTGAAAAGATCGCGATACTTTGCAAAGATCGTGTATCGTGCTGTGACCGATCGCGATACCTACTGTGTATCGTGTATTGCGATCTATCGATCGTGATACTTGAGAAGTATCGTGTATCGCATTGTACAAGTATCGTGTATCGTTTCAGGAAGGATCGGGATACTTCAGAAATATCGTGTATCGTTTGAGCCAAATATTGAGTATCGTTTTCAACCAAGTATCGTGTATCGTGTCTTCACAGATTGCGATACTTATCACCGATCGTGTATCGTCTTTATCGAAGTATCGTGTATCGTGATAGTCAAGTATCGTGATTGCCAGGTATCGAGTATCGTGGTTCATTTATCGCGATACTTGCGAAGTATCGTGTATCGTTATAGTTGAAGTATCGAGTATCGTGGGCATCTAGAGATTGTGTATCGTGATCCCCGAGCAAGTATCGTGTATCGTTTGTGTTCAAAGATCGTGTATCGTGTAACTTTGAAGTCAAGTATCATGACTGAAAAATTTCATTTTCAGTCAATTCCCAGCTAAAATTTTTCTGGAATTCTAATCCATAGTGAAGAGTTCTAGAAGCTAGAGGTTAGCAAGGACTGACCAAAGCTGTTAAGTGGATGAACCTGAGATCTAGAAGAACCCTAGGAAGCCGAAGAAGTGTAATCTCTTCTGTAGGTAGTGTAGCCGAGCCAAGTAGCCGTTCACATTACTCGGAGACCTCCAGTGAGTCAGAGGAAGAAATTCCCATGTCTTCAGAGGATATGCAGAATACAGTACCCATGATTGGCATGATGTCAATCATTGAGGGAGAGTACAGGACCTCCTTGGAGTATGTGAACACCAACCAAAATGAGATCCCTATTTATTTGGATGGTCTAAACAGATCAGTGGCCAGGTTAAAGAAGGCGTCAGAGGCTTACATAGTGCCTAGGCCAGCAGTCAAGTATGTAGGAGGACTTTACATGGACAAAAGCGATATCCAGTATGTTGTCATGGAACACTCGGAAAACATTAATGAACATGGGGAAGAAAACAATGCTTCAAACTTAAATGGAGGAGGGAATGAAGAGCAAGTAACTACTCCTAGAGGGAGATCTACTGTTGCTAGGATATGGAGAGGAGATCTGATTCCCCAGGATGACTCCCTAATGGATGTGTATTTGATCACTGGGATGGAGTATCTTCTTAGAGCACATTCTTCAATATGGGAAGCTGCCCCTAATCTTGTCACCATCTATGAGTTACAAGATCCTGATTTCCCCACCATCATCACATATTTGGATAAGAATCACAGAAGATATTGGCCCTTAACAGAATTAGAAAGAGCTGAGTTGAAATATCAGAATATTCCAGTGTTCCCCCCTAGGGACCAAGCTACTACTTCAAGAAACCCACTTCGAACATCCCAGAATGAGTCATATCAACAGTCAGGACAAACACAACACACACAAATCCCGGTCAGACCACATGTGCAGTTTGCAATGGCTGCAAATAATCCTAATTACCGACCCCAACCACCAGTTGACCCAAGACATGGAATACCTGCTCCAGTCAGACCACCTGTAGCAAGAGGACTAGGCATACCCATAGGAAGACCAATTTTCCCAGTAATGCCTAGACCGCCCGAGGCAGGGAGAAGATTAAGGCCAATTCAAGTTGGCAAATGCATGAGAAACCACTATGATGGCTCTAGTGAACCTTACAATCATATAGCCGAATTCAAACAAGTAATCAGAGCCGAACAAGTAGAAGATTTTTTGATCCAATATGAGTCCTTTGGTCTTACTTTGTCAGACACTGCATTAGCATGGTTTCAGCCAATGGACCCTAATAATTTTCAAAACATGGAACAAGTCTATCAAGAAATGATTGAGGAATTCACTAAGTCAGGAATTAAAAACAATTTGTCATCATTGATCCATAGCTTTAAGCAAGCCCCTACAGAATCAGTAAGATTGGCAGCAAGAAGATTCAAGCAGTATGTGGACAGATGCCCAGTAGAAGAGAGACCTACTCAAAATAAAATGGTGTCATTATTTTTGGAAGGATTGTTGAACGGATCTTTGAGATCTCTGGTATATGTAAAGAGAGTTCAAACTTTGCAAGAATGCATGAAGGAATGTATAGACCTAGAAGACAACCTCGCAGAAGATTTGAAAATACCTCAAGGTAGTTTGAAAAGTGAAGATTCGGCCAGTAGCACATCAATCTCTAAGAGTGGCCATGCTCAGAAGATGTATGCAGTGCGGAGGTGATCATCCTTCCCACTTGTGCACTAGGGGAGTAGTCCCATCACCTGCTTATGCTTATAATAGACCCACCGTCCCAGGACCTCTACAATATTGCAGCATAGAACAAAAATATACAAATCACAGTATGGAAAATTGCCCTTACAATAGGCAATCAAGACCAACATAGCCATATACGAGACCTTATGGATACCCCTAGAGAGAGCAAGGAGGTGAAGCATGGAGGTACCCTACTTATCAGCAACAGGCACCAGTGCCACGACCATATGCGTATCAAGGATACACCCAGCCACAACCAGTACTAGGACAACAGCCGCCCCATCCTCAGAAAGTTGTCCCAGTCAAGATAGCTCAATCTGAAGAAAACCTAGAGAGAGCGATAGTCCCAGCCACACCATTGGTTAGTAATGAACCATATGACTCATCTTATGACCATAGTCAAGGAGCATATCCCAATTATGAAAGCTCTATGATAGAATATGGACAATTGTACGAACCATACGCCTATGGCATGGAAGTACCAGATAGTTCTTACGGGTATGAGCATGACTATGTGTCATTAATGTACACAGCCCCTAGAGCAACCATACCACCCCGACCCATGAACAGACCGCCGGTGCCCAGAGGACCATGCTACAGATGTGGAGGTGATCACTATATCAGAGAATGCACATTGCCAAACCCACCACCACTACAACGAGTCTGGGAAGGCTACTGTAGTGATTGTGGTAAGGAACACCTTTTCAGAGATTGCCCCAAGAACCCCAACAAGGTTACATCCAACGTGCAAATCAATGTGATAAAAGTAATCGAATCATCAGGGAGCGATAAGGAATACACTGTACCATTAAAGGTGATAACAAGAGCCAAAGCTAGAGAGACCCCAGAAAAACCTGAAAAACACAATCAAAGTAACCTAGAGATGAATACACCCACACCTCAGAGAGTTGAAGACTCGGAAGAGCCTCAGAAAAGTGTTGTAAGTAAAAGAACACAACGATGGAAGAACCGTAGAGATAGGATAAAAGAAAAGAAGTTACTGCAGAAGAAGGAAAATGAGAAGAGCGAACAAAACCCAAAGGAGGAACAGAAAATTGAAGAAGAAAATAAAAATGAAAAGCATAAAAAAGAAGAGGTTGGATCAGTCTTAGCAGATCCCATGCCTGAAGAACTAGCCATGTGGATTCAGGCATACAAGGCACGAATAAGAGCAGGACCTATCATAGAACAACATGAAAGAGAATATCCTAGAGGTGACCTAGAGAAAGAGAGGTTGGAGATCTGCAAAAAATTAATAGAAGTTGCTCAACTGACCTTAGAGAGACCTGCGTTGCCATTACCCAATACCCGAATTTCCGAAAGAGAATTCCAAGAGTGCATCATCATTCATGACCACGCAAAACCTGAAGTAAGTAATACACAGAATGGCAATTATTGTGAGGATAAAAGGGAAGGATCCATTGTTCCCGAAGTGGAAGGGGAATGGCCTAAAGATTTGTGGGCTAGAGTCCAAGAAGACAGATGGAAGAAAGTGGAAGGAATGGAACCACCCTTTGAAGAACTAGAAGCAGAAGATGAAATAGAGGGTTCAATACCTAAATTAAATTCAGAAGGGATTTTACCAGTGGATCCAAGTGAAAAAGGAGATGACGGAGTAAAGGCTTTGCCAAATTACAGAGGAGAGTATGAACATAAATCAGATTGTATTGCATCCCCTTAATAAGGAAAAAAGAACCGAACCCATCAGTCCAAACATCGGAAATTATACAACACCTTAGAAAGGTAAAAATCCCTTGTACCCTAACTTTAGAAGAACTGTTGAAGGTTAAACCACATTTGAAGGAGAAATTGAACAGTCAATTGGAGACCAAGACGGAAGAAAAAGAGATATCTGATGAAGCAAACACAGTAAAGATCCCAGTGGATAAAGTAGGAGATTTTAGTGAGGGAGATGAAGGAAAAACTTGCCTTCCAATTACTTATAGGGGTTATACCACCAAAGCTATCTTAGATTCAGGAGCTGGTGTAGGCATTGCCACTAGAGAAATCTAGGAGAAATGGGGAAAACCAGCTTTAAGACCAACGTGAATGAAGATACAAATGGCCGACGGACACACCATAAGACCCTTGGGATTATTGGAACGAGTAGTTTTCACCACATGCGGAGTGGAATTTGAACACACCTTAGCAATATGTCAATTTGAAAGGGTGAGCAACTATGAAATGATACTTGGAAGACCTTTCATGAGACAGCTAAAGGTTGTGCAAGATTGGGGAAAAGATGCTGTATATCTACAACATGAAGGAACCACCACGAGAATAAATCTCCACACTTATACATATCAACATGTTCCCCCCTTACAATGGAATCAAATTCATAAGGAAGAAGACGATCAGTCAATTCACAACATAGGTTCCAGTGACCAATCTTGGATGAACGAGGACACTCATCTATGGATATGCCAAACTGCCAAAAAAGAAGAGGATAGGAGAAAGGGATGGCAACAAGGGCAAGGAGTAGCTAGGTCTGTACAAGATCCAGCTTACATGCCTCAAGTCTTTTTGGATGAAGAGTTTGAACCTCACGGTTGGATGGAGATTTTAGCGACCCTCGATGTATGTGTGAACGAAGAAGTAATAACTATGAATGAATGTATTGACGAAGAAGGATATGACGTTAGTCTCTATGTAGTAGTCCTTCAGGAGGCTGAAGAAGGAGAAGTGATAGAGAAAGAATGGAAGGAGGACTATGAGAGCATTGAGATGGAGCGAGAACCAATGGAACTAGAGGATGAAAATAAAAAAATAGGAATCACAGCTAACGAAGACAACCAGGAACCTACACAGGAAGAAGAGCTGGAGTTAGATAAAGAACCAGAAGGTGAAGAAAACAAGCCACAAGATCAGTTTGAGGTGCTAGCTCACTTCAAAAGATATGAAGTAGAGGAGAGAAAAATTGCTATTCAAATGCCTAAAAGAGAAGCACAGCCAGGAATAGCATATGACAATAAAGAAAAAACCAAGAAGATAGTAGTAACATTAGAAGAAGGAGAAGAACGGTGTACTTTTATAGGACAGGATGTCTCAATGGAGGAAGAACAAGAGTTAATACGCCTCATAAGGGAATATCGGGATGTCTTTGCCTGGACCTATAAGGATTTGAAAGGAGTAGATCCATCTATATGTGCCCATAGAATTCCCATGACATCCGAAGCCAGACCTTCTAAACAAAGACCATATACATACAATGATGTATATTCAGCAAAGATAAAGGAAGAGATAGATAAGTTGTTAGAGGCTGGATTCATATACGAGATTGAGCACACAGAATGGGTGTCACCTTTGGTGGTTGTACCGAAAAAGAATGGGAAGTTAAGAGTGTGTATTAAGCTGAAGAAAGTAAATGCCGCGACTATAAGGGATAGTTACCCATTACCCATTACGGATCATCTATTGGAAAGAGTGGCAGGGAAGGAAGTTTATAGCTTTTTGGATGGCTTTTCAGGGTATAATCAGGTAGCCATTGCTCCTGAGGACCAACACAAAACAGCTTTCGCAATTGAATGGGGAGTATACGCCTTTAGAGTCATGCCTTTTGGTTTAACTAATGCCCCAGCCACCTTCCAAAGATTGATGTGCCATGTATTCAAAGAATTCCTGAGAAAAAGTATGGAGGTATACGTGGACGATCTTTGTACTTATTCAGCTATACCATCAGAGCACATCCCTGAACTATAAAAGATCTTTGCTAAGTGTCGACAATATCAAGTATGCCTCAATCCAGAAAAATGTGTCTTCATGGTTAGACAAGGAAAAATATTAGGACATATTGTCTCTAAAAATGGAATTTCAACTGACGAAGACAAAATCAAAGTAATTCTGGATTTACCAAGACCAAAGACTGCTAAAGAAGTTCAAGCATTTATGGGAGACTGTGGATACTACCGAAGATTTATACATATGTATGCCGTAATTGCTAGACCTCTCTATGCACTCTTGACTCAATTTAATTGGACCGAGGAATGTGAGAAAGCCTTCAATGAGTTAAAGAATCGATTGAGTTCAGCACCAAATCCTTCGAGTACCTAACTGGAATAAGCCATTTCACATTCATGTGGATGCTTCCAAGTTTGCCATTGGTTGCATCTTAGCTCAACCTGCAGATACAGGAAAGCTTGACCACCCTATAGCCTATGCCAGTAGACAATTAAATCAAGCAGAACACAATCATACCACCATTGAGAGAGAAGGCCTAGGGATGGTGTACGCAGTAAAAAAATTCAGACATTACCTGTTGGCAAACAAATTCAAATTCTTCATTGATCATCAAGCCCTATTGTACTTAGTCAATAAACCTTGCAATACCGGAAGGCTAATACGATGGTTTTTATTGTTAATGGAATTTGATTTTGAAGTAGTAGTCAAGAAAGGAAATACTCACATAAGAGCAGATCACTTATCAAGAATGACCCATGGAGAACCACCCATAGGAGTACCAGATGATCTGCCATATACGTACCTTTTTAATCTAGAAGTATGTCCCCAATGGGCAGAAAAGTTGATCCCTATACTCACGCATGGACCTAAAGATGGGATCACACCAAACTGAACCCAGGACCTTTGGAAGACTAAAAACCTTCATATCATTGCAGGAAGTTTGTATCACCAAGATTCAAGTGGATTACTCATGAGATGCGTAGAAGAGGAGGAACAAGAAATGTGGCTTCAGAAAGCACATGTAAATCAATGGAAAACTCATCTGAATGCAAACGGAACATGGCAAACTCTGAAGAGATTACGCATATATTGGCCAACCATGCAGAGAGACGCACATAGCTATGTATCGGCATGCCAAACCTGTCAAGAACAAAATCCAGACGAGAACTCCACTCTATGCTATTCCACAATAGCACCAAGATGGAGCATGCCCCTGGTAAAGTTCTTAAAGACCCAAGAATACCCAGAAGGAGCCACTTCAGCAAGGAAACATGCACTTTTAGAACAGAGCAAGGATTATGCCATTATAGGAAAACAACTTTTTAGGCGAGGGAGAGATAACCAATTACGCTTGTGCATTCATGAAGACGAATATCTTGCTGTTTTAGAGATGGCACATACGGGAGCTGCAGGAGGGCACTTCTCTGCAGATAAAACAGCAAAAATGATCCTCTTTGCTGGAATGTGGTGGCCAACTCTACATCAAGATGCCATAACATATGTGCAACGATGTGATACTTGTCAACGGACAAAATACCCAATTAAAAGAGATGAGATGCCACTGAGATCCATGATGAGTGCCAGAGCTTTCACTAAATGGGGAATAGACTTCATAGGACCGATTAGCCCACTAGCGAAAGGATCCCATGCTGAATATATAATTGGAGCCACAAACTATCTGACTAAATGGGTTGAAGCCAAAGCAACCAAGAAAAATGACGCAAGAACTATGGCCAAGTTTCTCTTTGAGAACGTTTTCACTAGATTTGGACTACCTATAGAAATTGTGAGTGATAGAGGTACGCACTTTATAGAAGCCTTAATGAATGAATTCTTGGTAATTCATAAGAAATCAGCTCCCTATCACCCACAAGCCAATGGACAAGCCGAAAGTTCGAATAAAATCTTGTGTACAGTTCTCACAAAAATTGTTAACAATGGTAGATCTGATTGGGATAAGCAATTACATCATGCTTTATGGGCATTTCGTGTAGCTTACAAAACCGCCATAGGCACTACCCCTTTTAACTTAGTATATGGACAAAATGCTATTTTGCCAATTGATTTCTTAATTCCCACTCTCAGAGTAGCAACAACTTACGAGTGGATGGGACATGAACTATCAGCTCAATTGGATCAAATAGAAAAGCTTCACGAAACTAGGTTACAAGCAGTAGCAGGCATTTATGCTGCTAAACGACGACAGAAAGCCTACTTTGATGCTCACATTAAGGACAAAAATTTGAAGGAAGGAGATTTAGTCTTGGTATATACGTTGAAACAACACGCTAAGAAGTTGCAGAAGAGAGGATATGGCCCATTAATCATCAATCGCATATCGACAAGTGGAGCCATCAGTTTAGCAACACTAGATGGGGAAGTATTACCAAACTATATCACTGGATGTCGAGTGAAAAAATACCTAGAACCGTTGACTGAAGAAACAATGTCACGATTAATCAAGGGCAAGAATATACGCATTGAGGAGGAAAGGATACGAGAAGAAGCAAGACAGGAAACACTAGAACGAATTAAGAAACAGAAAGAGTGGATGAGAGAGAGATGAAAGATATCGACTAGGAGAACAACTCATCCAATGGCTAATTTTAGAGCCACTAAAAACTTAGGTTCACAGAGAACACAACCATACTTGAATTTGGGAGCAGGTAAAACGGAGTACCACTTGGTGGATGCTCTCATTGACACAGGAGCCGCAATAAGCTGTATCAAACTTTCTTTGACTCAGAAACTCAAAGAGGAATTACGTCCATCGATGGCACAGTTGATAGGAATAGGAGGAACAATTACTCAATGCATAGGTGAGATCACCTTACCTCTGCATCTTGGCAACAACACTATGGAACAGAAGCTATTAGTGTGTCATGATCAAGATTTACTTGAAGAGGTAGTGTTAGGTCAAGACTGGATTTACGAATATGAGGTGACCATTCAATTGGCCTTAGGTTATATCTCAGCCAGGATAGGACATCGTGAAGTATTCAGTTTGCTAGACGAACGACCAATCAAAGCCACTAGCATAGAGCCAAAAGTTCATTCCAATGAATAAAGTCATGAGTGTATGTTCACTAGCACTATAGAAACCCCTTCGTCAAGTACTATATGTGTAGACACATTGCTTCTTGCTTGCATACCATCTTCTAGTCTAGCAAGTCACAAGAGTGTCAATCAATCTGAAGCCGACCTCAGTGAAGCACCATGCACAAGAGAGTCTAGTCCTCTGAATAATCCAAAATCTGTACCTATTGAAATATACCCTATTCCATACACCAACCAAGCGTGGATAAGGAAGGATCAAGCGAAGGAATATCTTCGACGATAGAAGCACTGTCGACATCGGAGCAATCAATCAAATAACAAAGCAAATCATTTTGAGCACCAAAGTCAACAAAGAAGTACTAGGATATGGATCCCAAAGAAAGTAATAGCCGCCCAACCGGATCGAGTGCAAATATGGATTCCTAAATCATTGCTCCAAAGAAGTTGAACCGAAACAATGAACCATTGCATAAGGAGAACAAAAACCAATATGGTCTACGGGCAAAACAACCAAAGAAGATTAGCTACAGGAAAGAAAAGAGGTCTACAGTTGCAACACAAGCCAGTCCGAGATTCCAAAAGCAGAGAGAGCAACCGTACAACAGGAGAAGAACCACATTCATCAGGAATGTGCAGAATACAATACATCCCAAAAGAATGAGACATTTGGGTGCCGAAAGACAAGACAGACTGCATGCATCATCCAACTACTTCCAGTGGCACACATATGGAGTTATCAGGACCCAAAGTATGCATGATAGGGCCACATTACAAGGCCAAGCATTCGGCACATCTTCCTTCTATTTCAAGATAGTCGAGCACATTTTCCTCTTGGGAAATAGGAGAGCACTTGTACATACATTACGAAAATCACTCAAAAAATAATAATAACCGCTTCGGCTATGATCTAAATTTTCTGTTTTTCTTTTTAGATGCAAACATAAAAATCTATAAAAATTGTTTTTGAAAAAAATCCAGGTATTACCCTTCTCACACCCATGGGAAAGGGACGACACTATTCACTCGGAGCAATGTCAAGCGTATGACGAACAAATAAAGGAGGATTTCTAAGAGTATATGGCCACTAATTCATACTCTATATTGAGTGCAGATGGCATCTACTAATTCCGAAGCTACGCAAGAGGAAGAGGTCTACCTTCTTCCACTGGAATCAATCACGAAAGCAAGAGGCCATTGGTTTCGGGATGACCAACCCGTGTCAGATCTCATTTTCATGGCCACTATCAAGATCATGGATAGGGATCACTATTTCCCTATCATGTCGCAAGAGTTCAAAACTATAATATAGGGATTACCGCATATCGAAGATGTATGGACACAGGCAGGCCTAGAAGCGTTTCTCAAATTGCCGATTTATATACCAGATTTTCAAAGGTGTACACAAGTAATGAATACACTACAACCTGCAGCAACAAAGATATCAGTTCCAGAAGCACGAGTATTGGATAAAGTAGGAACATGGAAAACTATTCAATTCACACATAAACTAATCAACAGAGCCTTCGGATGGAATCAAGACGAAATCACTAATGTCAAAGAGGAATGTCATGATCCTAAAAAGAGGTCATTTTTGGATATCAACAAGATTGATATTGAAGAGGCTGTTCGCCTGGTGCACCAACATTTTTGTTTCCCAAGTATGCACAGATATACTGCACCACAAAAGATTTTCGTACAACTACTCTCACATGCAATGAGACAAGTGGGAAATAAAGTAAATATGACAGGCTATGTCCAAGAAAGATTATTTGAAGCCGAGTAGAAGTGGGGCCAGAAGAAGTTTCTAAATGGGAGTTCAGCTTTGACATTACTTATATATGAAGCTCTTGACATGAAAAACTGCTTACATGAGATGCCAACCTCAGAAGGGCTAGCCAAACATGCAAAATCCGCTACGGTCCCTAAGAAGAAGAAAGCAGTTGTTATGGTTGAAGAAGCAGGAACCAGTTCATAGAAACCCATGAGGGGTACAAAGCGTCTAAGAGAGGAAGAAGCCCAAGCTACACCCCAATCAAAGTGGACACATGTTCTTCCAACGATTACGAGAACTCAAATACCTATTACTAAGAGAGATCTCTCTGCCGCCCTAGAAGAGACACATCAGTACATGCAAGGGCAAGTAAATCTGAATGTTCAAGGTCACCATTATAGACAAGCAAGTCAAGAGAAACAACAAATGAATAAAGAAAAGACCCCAAAACAACCTGGGAGATACAAAGAACTGGGCATAGATGATTCTAGTTCCAATACAGAATTCAGTCCTGAAAAAGATACTCCAGACACTGACATAGGGACAGAAACTCATGAAGAAGAATGGACAGAGAGCAATCAAATCAAAGGGACGCGGGACAACCACAAATCAAAGGAAAAGAACATAGAAGAGTCTAATAAGTCTGAGCATGTCATTCAATTGAATGATACTACAAAAATCAGCATCAAAGAAGCTCCAACGACTGTTACATATGCAAAACCACCTATCAAAGACGAAGTACAAACTCCGGTGAACGCAGATTTGGAGCTAGTACAAAACAAGGAACAAATTGTGATTGAGGTACCAGATGATACACCTCAAGGAAACATTGAACACATGGTGGCTGAGCCAAGGATCCAGCTTCAGATTAGGCAGCCCCATGACACTACACTACATGTGGCACAGGGCAAAGATGTCAAAACAGGCGAAGAACCGAGTATCCCGAAAACATGGCTCAATGTGGATGTCACTCAGTTGAAGCGTGTAGTCAAGCAAATGATTCAAACAGCGATGGACACACACCAACAGATGATGGACATAGATGCAGATTATGATAAGGCCATGAGAGAAAAAAGTCAATTCCAAATAATGAGCGAACAATTGTCATCGCAATTAATCCAGGCCCAAAAAGAGATGGCAGTCAAAAACATGGAGATGCTGGAAGTCAAAACGCAATATGACACATTAATCACTCAGCATCACCAACTACAAGCACAGCTCGTGGATTTACAGAGATTACATGATGCAAGCGAAGCTGACAAAGAAAGAATGAAGGCTCAAAGCACTTTACTCGAGACACAGCTAAAGTTGTTGTACATGGAAGAGAATGACACTTTACGAAGCAGGAATAAAGAACTGATGAAATCATTATTATATGATCAACCTATTGAACAATAGGAATCATCCGAAACTAAAGAAAAAGAATTAAGAGATCAGCTAGCACAACAGGCAGAATTTCTGAGACAAGAGCGAGAATTGAAAGAAGAATGGGAACGGAAGTACAGTCAAGAAATAAATGAACTAAAAAAGCAGTTGAATACAGCTCATGGGAAACTTGCAGCAAGCTACAGTGAAAACATGGACAATGTCGCTGAAATTGGTAATGAATTGCTTGCAGCAAAAGAAGCACTCAGAGCAGCCACGCAGGAAAATAAAGAGAAGACTGAGCGAATAGAGCAATTAGAAATCCAAATCAACCAGAACGCCACGATCGGGACACCAGTAGTGCCACCTAAGGAAAATCCTACTGACGAGGTAGAGGTACGTCCTCTATCTCCCCGGATCTATAATTCTCCAATACATGAGCAGATGGCGGATATACATGATGATCATCCAATGCCATACACTGCAGAAATAAGTCAGAGGGAACGGGCACTAGTGGTGTCCCGATTGACAGAAAATTTTGAAAATGAAGTAATCAAAGTAATGAAGGAAGCCAAGATCAAGGGTAAAGACTTGGAAAAGATCATGAAGCCTTTCAACATTCCGTACGGATTATTGAAAGAGAAAACCAGACAATATATAAAGAAGATTACAAAGAAAAGTCCACATGAGCAGCTAAATTTTAATCAGGACACATTCGCCTACAGTCAGGAAGAATTCGAAGCTGCACAACCTATTTGGCGAAGAAAGTTTTTGGAGAAACATCCCACACTACGGGTGCATTGGCAAGCAGCACCATATTTATTACAGGTAAACCCTTCCTTTTGTCCTGTACCACGCAGAAGGGATACTAGAGAATTTTTGGACTTGCAAAGAAATGGCACTATAAATAAACAATGGCTGAATTACCCTCTACTTCCTAGCCCGCCACATAACTACTTGCCAACGGAAGATTATATGGTCAAAACCATCGAATTTTGACAGCAAAATTATGCGACAGTACCCGACCTAACCGTCAAAATGACAAATAAAATACTCAGTATGATACTTATAGTTTTGAAAGTCTTCAAGCATGCGGCCTACACATTTTTGAATTTCATTGGTATTAATCAAGGCACAGAGATTCTCATTTTTGACCTATCTGTTATGCCTAGCAGACCAACAATAATGGCCTATTATTCCAGATTGATGTTCTTGCCAAGTGTATATATGCAAAATTTTAAAGAAGCGTTATTTACAGGATTTTTTGAAATTGATTCGGAAATATTTTTGAAGATGTCCTCTAATTTGAATACCAGATTACTGGCATACGCACTTAGCTTCTTCGCAGATCACAGACAGCCACCCAATGATGGTGTAAAGGCAGAACAATGGAAACAATTAATGATACGTGAAGCCAATTTGCTTAATGAAACAGAGCAAAAAATATATCGAACATATGCCCGTCGCTCGTCAAAGCCTGTCGGGGACGACAAAGTCCAGGAGAGGGGCAGTGTTGAGGGAGAATCAAGTAAAAGAAAGAAAAGAAGAAGACAACGAAAGAAGCTTCACTAAAAAGGAATATCTGAAGATATATCTCTGCAAGAAGCCCCGTAGGGGTGCAACACCCATCTCTGCACAGAGCCCCGCAGGGGCGCACACACTAAGGAAAGGACGCAGCCCAAAAGGGTGTTACAACCTCTTGATCTTTGGCAGGTCCAGATCTAAGACTCTAGCACCTTATCCTCATACCTTCCACTGGTGGCGTGCGTGGCAACCCGACTGATCAAGCAAGACAAATGTATCAGGCCCAGAGGATGTAAAACAAGAATTAAGAAGAGGCCGTCAAAACTGAAGACCTATTTTACAAATAGGCAAAACTGAGCAAGGGTTGCGTGCAGACAACAAACTGAAGACAAGAAGTAAAGCCTGTCAAGGGACGACAGAGACGAAGAGGGGGAGAGTGTTGCAGAGCTAAAGAGAGTACAAAGCAGAGAAAAAGATGCACCCCAAAATTTTTCTGATTTGGACACCCAATTGTTGTATTATAACCATTCTTGTATATATTTTCCGTTGTAAATGCACTAGAGGAGTCCTCTAGATGTATTCCCTCAGAAGATTAGGAACTCACCCATGTAAAATAGTAGGAAATTAGTCTTTTAGTGAATAAAGTGCCGGTCTCTTGTGTGAAAGGACCATTTTTAGGGCACAAGTATATAAGTCAATTTGTGACTCTTTGTAAAGACTTTTTGCCATTGCGAGAATAGAGAGCACAGAAATTCGAATTTGTGTC
The DNA here is from genome assembly GCA_020310875.1 of Ceratopteris richardii. Classification (NCBI taxonomy): domain Eukaryota; kingdom Viridiplantae; phylum Streptophyta; class Polypodiopsida; order Polypodiales; family Pteridaceae; genus Ceratopteris; species Ceratopteris richardii. The sequence continues at coordinate 32,853,847 of CM035409.1, read as the reverse complement.
TTCTTCACTCTGTATCTTCTTCTTTGTGAGCTTGTATGCATGTGTATTGCTTGGAAAGAGTGTTAGGAAGTGTTGTCTATACATGAAAGTGTTTGTTTGCTGTAGTTAAGGTGTGTGCGAAGTGTAGGAAGTGCTGAAGTGTAGGAAGGTTTTCTTATGACTCAGTATTTTGCTCATAACTTGAAGTAGGAGTGTCAGAATTGAGTGGAACCACTGCGATTGGATGCGTCTTCTCGAGAGCTTCGAAACGCATATGCTATTTGCTATATTTGGAGTTCGAAGCTGAGAGAAAAGTCCAAATTACTGACGGCTGCTGCACCAAGTATCGTGACACCATGACCGACAGTTGAAGCTTGTTTGGATTAGTCTTTGCCTTGTTTGCACTCTTTGAGTAGTTCATTTGCATTGATCATCACTTGGTTGCATGTCCTCATACACTCGGCTAGGTTTGTATACTCATCGGATTGATAAATAAAGCGTGAATCCCCACTATATGCACTTGAGGGGGATTGAGGTATAGTCTCTTTCTCCACAAGTCCCTAAGTTCGTACTTAGGTCAACAAACGTATTAGGTACATTTTCTTTCTTTCTTTTTGCAAAGTAGTAAGAAAATTTGCGTTATTTCTGATTGCAGCATAGTAGGTACATTTTCTTTATTTCTGTTTGCAAAGTAGTAGGAAAAATTTCTATATTTCTGTTTGCAAAGGAGTAGGAAAATTTTCTTTGTAGTAGGAATATTTCCTTTACTTCTGTTTGCAAAAGTATCTTTTACCACGACGTCACATCAAGAACAAGAAATAGACGTACTATTACGTGAACTACATACTTATATTTCATATCTATCTGTAAAGTTAGATTTATCTAATATGGCTGACCACTTTGAAGAGCAACGTATTTGGAAGATAATAGATGCAATTAAAATGGATAGGGGGGAATTTAATGGGACAAATGCAACTGCTTATCTTAAATGAACAATTGACAAAACAATATGGGTTACCTGAAGATAATAAAAAAGACACATTTATACGTATTGCTCATGGTTTTACTAGAGAGAGAATCCAATCGAGAGTAGTTCAACCAAACATGACTTGGGAGAATTTTAAAACTCAGCTTCTTACTGAATTTTCACATGAAGATTACAGTAAGAATAATAGAGCTACATTCATGCGATGGGTAGGAACAACGAAACTAGATCAATATATAACTCAAGGGTTAACTGAGGTTGATGTGAAATTTAACGAAATGCCTCAAGCAGACCGAACAGCTCTTGAGCCAGATAAATTACAAAGTTTCCTAAGCATGTTAGACCCTTCTCTTAGACGTGAGCTAGAACCAATGCTTGAGGATGGAGCGACTGCGAGTGGGCTTACTGGAAATTGGGATAACGTTCGAGCGGCTGTCCATAGGTTAGCCCAAAGACAAGAGCGAAATCAGATGCAAACTCCAAGAATAAATGAAAGAGATGCGCCAGGAAAGATAGATAATGACCCCACTTCTCATAACCCTAGGAAGGACGAATCATAAATTACAATGTTAAAAACATTAGTAGAGTCAATTACCAAACATATAGAAACTTTGGCAACTGAAATAGCTACTATAAAGAGTATGCAAGAGATTAGATTGAGAGATCAGGAGAAACCAAAAGAGTTGGAACGAAATCCTAGGATTTAGATGCTAGCTAGAAGGCCATTTAACCAAGCTCGTAGATGTCTCTGGTGTGATGATTTAGATCGCCCACAGTGGACATGTAATTTATTCAAAGAGGCCAAGGATAGGAATTGGGTCACGGACGTTGATTGAAAGATCTATGACTATGTAAAAAAAAGGCCTTTGGCATCAAATTATGGGAAAGGAGGTATGAAAACCTTTTTTGAAGCCTCCACAAGCCAAAATACATATGCTTGTAGGCTTGAAAGTGATGACTCTAATTGTGACTTTTGGAATCAAGTTTATGATACTGCTAGTAGGGGCAAGTTATCAATTGAGAACTTATATGCTACGAGCTCAGATATTAGAGCAAAGACATGTTGGAATGAGCCAGTAGATATGTTCTCAGTTTATACTCATGAAATTAATGTAGATGAGAAAAGGAAACGTGATGAAGAGGGTCAGTCTAAACGAACAACTAGGGCTAGAAAAGAGGGTAGAAACCTTAGAATAAGGGGAAAGTAAAGAAAGTAGTAGAAAATTTAGAAAAGAAAACAGTAAATGAAGATAGAAGTCAGGATAAACCTAATGAAACTCAACCCATACGTGAAGAAGGTAGTAAGGAAGAAAAACAAAAAAAGAAACCGCGGACCTTCCGATTGATCTCTCAAATAGAGAAACAGATAGACATTCGGAAGGTTATGGATGAAAAAATTATGAAAGCAGAGGTAACCATGACATTAGAAGAATGGTTAGCATTTTCACGAACTGATGTGAAGGAAGATTTCATGAGTATCATCAAAAGATGAAGAGAACCTATAGAGTATAGAACGGAGGATATAGAAATGGAAGAAAGGAAAGAACAAGATGAACCGAAAGTGAGTGTTGTACAAATTAATGAATCTGAGTATCGTGAATCTTCTGAACATAGAAATTATTTGGGCCCCATAATTGGACATTTGGAAAAAGGAAATGATGACCCAAATAGTCATTATACTCAGAAACATTGGGCTAGGGGTACCACTGAAACTATGGTTAAGATAGGTAATAATAATAAACCGCAAGTAGCATTAATAGATTCAGGATCGGAAATCAATGTAGTCTCAAGGGAGTTGTATAAAGAAGGAAAATGCCCTATTGATAGAGATCATGGATGGAAAATGAAGGTAGCCAACAATGCTTTTGGTTATTTACTAAGAGCATGTGCCAATGTTCCTATTACTATTGGAGATGTTAAAGAGGAACATAATTTCTTTGTTCATGATGATTGCTCGTACCCAATTATTTTGGGGAAGCCATGCATTTGTGAACAAAGAATGGAGACAACAGTATTGGACGATGGAAGTGCTTTCACAAGAATTCGTTCTCGTGATGGCCTTAAATCTGTCCAATTCATGACGCTTTGTATTAACCATCCTCGTATTCATAGGTCTTTAAGAAAAACTCCTTTAAGACATTAGATCAGGATTTCGAGTAAATGCCACTGTTGAGCGAGATGACAGTGGACTTTGGTTCGAAATCTTGCAAAATCTTGTATAGAATTTAGATAAGATGACTGTTTATTTTTTGTCTGCTACTTTAAATATTTTACATTTTAAACAAATTCCAAGAAAACTTATAAAAAAATATGAAAAACATTTGAAAAACAAAGGAGATCTGTTAATAGATGAAACTATTGAACATGTCATTGAAACCACACATTGCTTCTCAACATTAGAAGAATTAGAAATTTGTTATCAAAATAAGTCTAATTCCCATATTCTTATCTCTTCACTTGATGTGTATGCATTGATTCAAGAATATGCTTCTAGTATTAATCATGAGTATGATGCCTTAGTGGAGACCAAATATAAAACTGTTAGTAAGAAGGTTAAACCCGTAGCACAACCACTACCAAAATTTAGTAATGATATTATAAAGAATGTAAGTCATGAGCCAATCCTTAGAAATCCGACAAATATTGGCCATGTATTTACTAAAGAATCCTCAAAACAAATTAAGGTGGATGCTAGTGGTTTCCTTCTTCCAGCAGAAAAAGAGTATTTTTTGAAGATTATTGAGCATCATGGAAGAGCATTTTCTCTAGAGCCTTCAGAGATAGGTTGTGCAGATCCTAGGATAGTTTCACCGATGATTATTTTTACTATTCCCCATATTCCTTGGAATTTGCACCCTATTCCAGTACCTAAAGCTCATCTTCGAGAGCTGATTAGATTACTTAAAGAAAAACTTCATATGCATATTTTAGAATCCTCTTCAGCTCCCTATTCAAACCGTTGGTTTACTATGCCCAAGAAGAATGGAAAACTTTGGTTTATCCAAGATTTTCAGCCAGTTAATAAAGTGACCATTAGAAATGTGGGTACATGTCCAATTGTGGATGAATTTGCAGAAACATTTTTAGGCAATTCTATTTATTCAATGTGAATCTCTACTCTGGGTATGATCAATCTCAATTGGCACTAGAAAGTAGAGACATAACTACCATGAAAACACCTCTGGGATTAGTTAAGATATGTACATTACCTCAAGGTGCGATAAACTTAGTTGCTCACATGATGAGTGCAATGAATTTGGTTTTGCATGACTTCATTCCTCACATTAGTATGCCCTTTATAGATGACATTCCCATTAAGGGTTTCTTGGAAGAAGAGAAAGATAGCACTCTAGATGAAGATGGTTGTCGTAGATTTGTAAAGGCTCATATCCTTGATTGCCAAAAGTTCTTTCAACGATTTATTCAAGTTGGCCCATAGAGAAATCTATTACACTCTTCTATGGTTCTAGGCTCTTTCAAGTACACATATGATCTCAACTTTGTGCTTAGTAAGCCATCTAAAAACAAGGCCACTTGTTTGGCTGGTGTGGGTAGCTCTAGCACAGGGCATCTTTCTATGTACTGTCTAAACCTTCTTCCTGCTAGTCGCACTGTTTCTTGGGGTGTCTGCTTGAAGCTGTGGATCAAGGATGATGTATTATGCCTGATGCCACTCTTGGAGAACTCCACAATGAATTCATCTAGCAGTTGACCTCTCGATAGTTATGATTGTTCAAGGCTTGAAACCAAGATAAGGTAGTACCCTTAAGAGTCAAAACAAATGCCTCGAATTGGGTGAGCAAATCCTCAACTTGCTCAGCTCTTAACACTTGTTTGAACTCGGCCACATGATCATAAGGATCTCCTAACCCATCACAATAATTTTTCATTGTCTTGACCACTTGAGAGGGTCGAAGGGTTCTTGGGTGCTCTCGGGGTCTAGGTAATGGAAAATTGTGTTCATCTCTTTGATGCCTATGTGCTTGATGTCTCTCTCTTTCAGGTCTTTCACCTTCCCATCTTGATCTGTCTCTACCCACACTGTGTGTAAAGCTTACCTCAAGTCTCTCTCTACTTCTTTCCCTCTGGGCTTCATGAGCCTGGGATGATCCTGCTCCTTGGAGGCCATGGAAAACACTAGATCTTAGTGGAGGAAAAATCAATTCACCTTGCCAAGCGTATGCATGCTTTCCATGATTTGATACCAAGAACATTTTCTCCGATGTGTCATCCAGGTAGATAAATTTGCCTGGTATCTCCGGATCCTTGAACTTGTAGATGATGACTATTGGGCTAGGTTGATCTCTTTTGAATCTCCAAAAAACTTCCTCTGTTTCTCTATTGAAGAATAGTTCTATGCTTTTGTTGTCTTGAGGGATCCAATCTGGAGTGATCACTATGGTCAACACTGACTTACCTCTAGGAATCTTGGGTTCTCGTCCTACATCTCCTTGCTCTAGGTCTCCTATCTCACTCTCAAGAATGATGTTTCCAAACTCATCTGTCTTTTCTGGTAAGTTGCTGACCACATATATGGTTCCTTCCTTATCAATGTATGAACCCTCTTCGAACTTGACTACTGGGTATTCAAGTCCAAAGGGTTGATCTGGATTTTTGAATTGGACCACTGATCACCTCAAGCTATCCTCATAGATGTGAGCACCTAATCGGTTGGTCCGAATATATTCCAACTATGTCTTATAGGGACCTTCTGGTGTTTATAGATAGGCAGTGCGTGAGCCCCCTGCAGGTTTCCCCATGCTAAAAGACATTTCTGAATCACTTGTGTCTGAACTTAGTACGTAAGGATAACCACTTAGTTGTTGTGCCCAAGACTTAGCTGTATGGTTGACACTCTCCTCAGAAGATCTAATGCTTTTTCTATCCTTGCCTAAGTTCCTACCAGATGTGAGGTTCATAAGCCTTGGTTAAGACTCCAAAATTTCCCCTTGGTATTGCTCAAAACCCTTTGGAGTCCACTTGGTTTCCTAGTCCCACTTGAGGGTCAAATTCAAATTAGTCTACATGAAAATCAACACATTATTCAAAAAAAAAAAACAATTGAGGCCTTGTGGGATTTGAAATGAGCTTTCCAACTAGCTATAGAGGTCAAGAAATGGACTTTTGATGAAAAAGTTATGTCAATTCAAGCTCCTGGGGGTCAAAATAGGCAAACATGACCTTTTGGAAAAATCACGATTTTGTGTGAAAATCACGATTTTGTGTGAAAATCACAATTTTGTGTGAAAATCACGATTTTGTGTGAAAATCACGATTTTGTGTGAAAATCACGATTTTGTGTGAAAATCACGATTTTGTGTGAAAATCACGATTTTGGGGGTCTGAAAACTACGACGCCAAGCACTTATGACAATAGCGATTTTTGAGGGATCATGAAAATCGTGATGCTAAGCAATCCCCAAAAAATGTGATTTTGATTGAAAATCATGAAAAACGTGATTTTGAGTGAGAATCGTGAAAAATGCGATTTTGAAAGAAAATCGTGTTTTTTTAATGAAAATCATGATTTTAAGAATGATAAAAAAATCGGGATTTTGATTGAAAATTGTGTTTTTTGTGAAAATCGCAATTTGAGAATGATAAAAAAATTGCGATTTTGATTGAAAATTGTGTTTTTGAAAATCATGTTCTAAAAATCGCGATTTTGTACCTTAGTGAAAATCGTGTTTTTTGAAAATTATGAAAATTGTGATTTTGGATGAAAGTTGTGTTTTTGAGAATCGCGGTTTTTGGAGCCAACAGAGAATCGTATCTTCCCAAATTCGGGTTTTTACCTAAAAATCGCGATTTTGAATGAAAATCGTGTTTTTGCTCAGAATCATGTTTTGACTTGAAAATAGTGATTTTGGCTAAAAATCGTGTTTTTGAAGCTTAAAAAAATCACGCTTTTGAGGGTGACTAGAGAATCATGTTTTTTTGAAAAACTTAGAGAATCGTGATTTTGAGCACAACGAGAGAATTGTGATTCTGAGAATGACCCTAGAATCGTGTTCTTTTAAGAAAGCTTTTAGGTGGGAAATAGAAAATCGCGATTTTCAAAAAATTTGAATTTCTCACAAAATCGCAATTTTCATCACAGAATCGCGATTTTCATCACAGAATCGCAATTTTTTGAGATTTTTGGTGGGAACTTCAAATTTCAGCACTGAGGCCTGTGCATCGAGCTTAGGGTCATGGAAATCATAGACACTTGCACACACAAGAAGTTTGCCTCTTCTCTCTTCTTCTTGCACACCCACAATTGAAAATGAGGTGAAAATGTGGAAAATCGAGTGAAAAATGAGAAATTTCAGTGAAGATGAAGATGGAAGAAGATGGAGATGGTGATGATGATGAAGATGGAGAAGAAAAATTAGAAAAATAACAGAAAATGACTAGTTTTTACCTTCCAACATTGCAAATCTACGATCTTACCATCACAACACTCGACCTCGAAGCTCTCCCCGGCAACGGTGCCAAAATTTGGTGTAGCTCAAGCGTAAGCACCACCTCCTTTACTTTCAATCCACGGAGACGTGAAGATCGGTATGAAGACCGTGAGCAAGTGAAGGCACAAGTGCATGTGCACACACATACACACATACACGCACAAGGTAAGATCAAAGAGAGGAACAATGGAAAGCTTCGATTACAAAAGAGTTCTCTTACAAAAGCTCAAATTTACAACAAGCTAACTCTCTAACAAGCTAACCCCAAAAATGAGCTCTCTAGCTCTTTTTATAGTTTTTTGACTACTTTTGGCCGTGCCCAGACCTAGTGTCTGGCCTAGTTAAAAATTAGGTTCTAGGGCTTATTTGGGGGCTCAAACGAAGTCTAAAAATTCTGAAAAGTAGGATGATACTTCTAATACTCCTCAAGGTCGAGGAGCCCTCGACTTGAACAAACTGAAGTTACAAAAATACGAAATGGTATTTACAATGGCTTTTAGTGATGAAAATCACTATCTTTGTAGGGATTTCTTCTGAAAATTTGACATGTACTTCTTGGAGCTCCCTACTTTCTCCTTATTCTTGTGTGTCCACTTCTTTGACATGTTCCTGTGCCTTGCTCTTGACCTTGATTTCCAACACTTGGTGACTCTTACCAGTGTGACATCGTCGGGATTAGAGATATGGTTGTGCAGTTCATTGATGGTTCAAAATTTACTATGCATATTGTATGCCATGTACCTTAGCTATCATGTAGTTTGATGTCACTTGGTCAAGTTGATGACCTTGGTTACAAGGTGGTTCTCTATGCTCAATCCTTTCAGATATCAAAGGGCAATATGGTTATTGCAAAAGGAAGCAAAGTTGGCTAACTTTATCCTTTATTTGTATCACAAAAAGAAAACTTGATACCTGTTATTGAATATCCTATGGCTTGTATTTTCTGTTGGAACATCAAGCTTACACTATGCTTGAGGTGGATTTGATCTACATCAAAGGCTATCGCGTCGAAAGAATATCCGTTGGAGAGTTCTTTTTCATATGCTCATTTATTGTATTTTTTGAGAATATTTTGATGGCTCATTTACCGTTGTAAAAGCCTTGAGTTGTACACATGTAAAAGTACAAATATAGGGCCAAAATCCCACGAAATTTTGGTGGTTGAAGTTACATTCAATCAAGCAATCAATCACCTAAAAGTAGATCAATCAAGATCTTCACTTTTCCTAGATTGTAGGGAAGTGAATTGATTCCCTCCAACAACCATTCCCACCTTCATTTGAATTCAAATTCAAGTTGTAAAAGTCGTGGAACACTCCTAGAGGCTATATAAGGAGTTGAAATCACTTGTACATTACATGGAAGCAATATACATACACTTGTGACCATCATTGTCTTGCTCCTTCAATTTCTGCATCATCTTCTTCGCCAACAGTAATCTTGCAGAGGCTGCTGCTCTCTCCTCAGAGCTCCAAATTGAGTGCAAAAGGACTCATTGGAAAGGTATCAGTGTCTAGTTTATGCCTGTAAATTTTCAAATCATTTGGTTCAGCAGATTTGGAGAAATCTCAGTTTTTCTGCCTCGGGGTCAATCTCTACGTATTCCTGAAAAATAGGAAGTACCACCGGTGAATGTCGCATTCATTCCTATAGCATATTTTGCTTATTCCTTATACTTTTGTGCATTCCATACACTCAACCCTATGTGTATCACTTCCATAAAAGGATTTTTTCTAATTGTAATCACGCTGGTCGCTATGAGCATTTGAAGTTCATTGTCTCTTCCATAGATAGTAAGTTTTTGGAGCTAGTCGACCCGCGAACCTATCTGTTTTGTATCGACTCATTCTCCTTGATGCTCCAAGGTACATAGTGTGTTTCTTTGCACTTATAGCATGCCTATAAGGTCTATTTGAGTCTCCAAAAGCTCAAGGGCTGGTCTTGTGCCGGTTGGCTTGACCAAACTTCATCGCTTCGAAACACACTTTTCTACCTTCGACAAGCTTTTCCAAGTTCTTTCAGTGGTATCAGAGCTAGTTCAAGATGGGTGACGGCTTTCCCTCAATGATCGAGAAGCTTGATCGACACAACTACGTGGCTTGGCAAATCAGAATGGAGGCCTACTTGCAAGGTAGAAATCTTTATGGAATTGTAGCAGGTGATGAAGCTATGCCTATTCCAAGATCCAAAGGAGGACCTACACAAGAGGAGACAGATAAGCTCACACTTTGGTGCGCAAGGGATGCTCAAGCAAGGTCGTACATACTAAACTCTATCTCTGACTTTCTATTACCACATATTAGAGGATGCAAGACATCTCAAGAGACTTGGGATGCCCTGGAGACTTTCTTTTCTGCTAGTACCAAAGCAAGAAAGAATCATCTTTGGAACGAGTTCAACCAAATGAAGAAGACACCTAAACAAACCATCACAGAGTTTGTTACCAAGGTCAAGGAGGTTGCGGATCAGTTAGCATCCATTGGAGAGCTGATTGAAGAAGAGGTCATCATGAGGCAAATTCTCAACGACATTCGAAGTGATAAGCAATGGCAATCCTTCACGACGGCTTACGATCTCATCATGGATGTGCAAACTCCAGACTTCAACATCTTTCTTGGACAACTCTTCAATCAAGAAGCCAACAATAGCATAAAGGAAGGTAACTCTTATCATGGTAGTTCAACAAGTGCTCTATATGAAGATAAGAAGGATAAGAAGCAGAAAGGCAAGAAGAAGGAAGAAGACGAAGAAGAGACTTCCCAAGCCAACTTCACAAGCAAGAGCAAGTGGAAAGGGAAGAAGAAAGGACCAAAGCAAGACAAAGCCAAAGGTCAGAATGTTCAACCTTGTGCCATATGCGATAAGACCAACCACACCACTCAGAACTGCTGGTTCAATGGGAAGACCCAGAAAGGAAGTGGAAGAGGTGGATATGGCGGCAATAGAGGCAGAGGTGGACACAACTTCAACAACAACAATAGAAGCTATAATCGAAGGGACTACAACAATTATTCAGAAGATCAACCACATGAAGACTCATTACTTCTCATGAATCTAAGCCACAAAGAAGGTAAAGAAGATGATCATTTGTTCTACATAGATTCAGGATGTTTGAATCATGTTGCAGGCAACATTGCTCTTCTATCTGACTTGGAAAGTCCAAAGCATAGACATGAAGTGCAAACAGGGGATGACACGAAGCACAATGTGGAGAAGATTGGTAATGTCAAAGCTTCCAATGGCAGGACAAACATTCTGAGTAAGGTTCTCTATGTACCCACTATCACTAAAAACCTTATAAGTGTAGGCCAAATAGTTGAAAAAGGCTTGCAAGTTAGGTTCACCCAACATGGAGCTTTTGTGGAAGATCCATGTCAAGGCTTCAAGAAGATAGCCCGAGGTGAGAAGCATGGTAGGCTCTTTACTTTTGAAGTAGGAGATACCAGGAACATAGCTCTATTCAACTTTGGGTCTCAAACCCTAAGTGAGCTTGAAGTGTGGCATAAGAGACTTGCTCATGTGAATGAAAGAACCTTGAAGGATATATGCAGGGATCAAAGTGTTCTAGGATTGCCGAACATATCAAAGCAACACATGATCAACAGGTGTGATGCATGTCAGATTGGGAAGGCACAAAGACAACCATTCAACCACAAAGGCTACATCCACAACAACTTATTGGACTTAGTACATACAGATGTATGGGGACCAAGTCAAGAACCTTCATTGGCAGGATCAAGGTACTATGTCTCATTTATTGACGACCATAGTAGGTGGACTGTTCTATACTTTATCAAGAGTAAGAATGAAGTGTTTGATTGCTTCAAGAAGTATCTTGCGCATGTGGAGAATCATACAGGTAGATCACTAAAGAAGCTCAGATCTGATGGAGGGGGAGAATACTTCTCCAAAGATTTTGATGAGTTCTTGCAGGATAAAGGTATCAAAAGGGAAGTGACTACCAGGTACTCTCCTCAACTAAATGGAATTGCAGAGAGGAGAAACAAGACATTGGTTGGATCAGCTCGAACAATGCTTGAAGAGAAGAAGTTGCCACATTATCTATGGGCAGAAGCTATTTCAACTACAGTGTACCTTGTCAATCGACTACCATCCAAATCACTTCAAGGTATGACTCCTTATGAAGCATGGCATGGAAGAAAACCTAGTCTTGGACATTGCAAGGTTTTTGGTTGTTTAGCTTATGTTCATGTACCATCACAAATAAGAGGTAAGCTAGATGAAAGGGCAACGAAGGCAGTGTTTATTGGATATGATTCAACTCAGATGGGTTACAGGTTCTTCAATCCTTCAACCAAGCAATTCACTACAAGTAGAGATGTTGTGTTTGAAGAACACAGGTCTTGGTATGATGAAGACAAACAAAAGGTAACACTACCATATGATCTTGATTATGACTCTCATCAATTAGGAAGCAAGCATGATACACAGGTCCAGGATCCAAGAAGTGATACAGACGATGACCAAGATGAAAGAGAAAGGGATTACAAGCTATGGAAGTCAAGAGGCAAAGCAAAGATGCAAGAGGTTGGAGAATGCTCCAAACAAGCACCTAGAAGATCAGCAAGAGAGAAGAAACAACCAGAAAGGTATGGATATGATTCCACATTTGTTACAAAGCATTCAATCTACTTGGCAAAAGACTCTATTTCAGAGGAACCCTCAACCTATGAAGAGGCAAAGGGAAACCCTAATTGGGAAAAGGCCATGAATGAAGAGATAGATGCATTGAAGGAAATGGACACTTGGGATTTGGTTCCAATGTCACCGAATCAAAAGGTAATTGGTTGCCGATGGGTATATAAAGTTAAAAGAAATTCAGATGGATCAGTTTGCAGGTACAAGGCAAGATTAGTTGCCAAAGGATGCTCACAAACTCATGGTATAGACTATGAGGAAACATTCTCACCAGTTGCAAAGATGACTACAATCAGGACATTGATAAGTGTAGCTGCTGCAAGGAATTGGAGACTCCTCCAACTTGATGTGAAAAATGCATTCTTAAATGGTTGGATAAGTGAAGAGGTATACATGTCACAACCACTAGGTTTTGAAAACCCTAATCATCCATCTTATGTTTGCAGACTTAAGAAAGCATTGTATGGATTGAAACAAGCTCCAAGAGCTTGGAATTACAGGTTGGTTACATATCTTCAAGACCAAGGGTTCAAAGCTAGCAGCTCCGATCCTTCTCTATTCATCAAAAGGGATCACAATGAGGTTATCTATCTATGTGTATATGTAGATGATATTATTGTGACAGGTGATGATCTAAATGGCATTCAAAGGATCAAGAGACACATGCAAGAGGAGTTCAAAATCAGTGACCTAGGTGAGCTCACATATTTCCTAGGTATGCAGGTGATATACACAGATGAAGGAATGTATTTGACTCAAAGAAGATACATTCAGGATCTTCTTCTCAAGTTCAAAATGGAGAACACTAAACCTGCAGGTACACCTTTGGAGATGAATCATAAACTTAGTGTTTATGAAGGTGAGAAAATTGAAGACATTAAAGAGTATCAAAGTTTGGTAGGTAGCTTGATATATGCTACTCACAGAAGGGCAGACATCTCATATAGTGTGGGAGTGCTTAGTCAGTTCATGCACTCACCAAGAAGACCACACATGGATGCGGCTAAGAGAGTACTTAAGTATCTCAAACGTACAATCAACGAAGGTATATTCTATCCTTACTCTTCCGATTTGGATATCAAAATCTACTCAGATGCAGATTGGGCAGGAGCTAAGGATGATAGAAAAAGTACATCTGGTTACTTAGCATTTGCAGGTTCGAAGCTAGTGTCATGGAGTTCCAAGAAGCAACCAACAGTTGCTTTATCCTCAACTGAAGCAGAGTACAGAGGCTTGACCATAGCAACTCAAGAGGCAATATGGTTAAAAGCATTGTATACAGATTTGGGACTTGTGAGTTCCAAACCTCACATATTTGGAGATAATGTAAGTTCCATGCATCTAGCGGCAAATCCTATTTTTCATGCGAGAACCAAGCATATAGAAGTCCATTATCACTTCATCAGGGAGAAGCTCATGGCAAAGGAGATTGACATTTCTTTTGTTCCGACTGAAAAGCAAGTAGCAGATATGATGACGAAGGCACTTGATGGAATAAAGCTTTGTAGATTCAAAGCTATGGCAGGTATTCAACCTATCAGAGAATGAAGACTCAAGCATACTTTAGCTTGAGGGGGAGCTGTTGGAACATCAAGCTTACACTATGCTTGAGGTGGATTTGATCTACATCAAAGGCTATCGCGTCGAAAGAATATCCGTTGGAGAGTTCTTTTTCATATGCTCATTTATTGTATTTTTTGAGAATATTTTGATGGCTCATTTACCGTTGTAAAAGCCTTGAGTTGTACACATGTAAAAGTACAAATATAGGGCCAAAATCCCACGAAATTTTGGTGGTTGAAGTTACATTCAATCAAGCAATCAATCACCTAAAAGTAGATCAATCAAGATCTTCACTTTTCCTAGATTGTAGGGAAGTGAATTGATTCCCTCCAACAACCATTCCCACCTTCATTTGAATTCAAATTCAAGTTGTAAAAGTCGTGGAACACTCTTAGAGGCTATATAAGGAGTTGAAATCACTTGTACATTACATGGAAGCAATATACATACACTTGTGACCATCATTGTCTTTCTCCTTCAATTTCTGCATCATCTTCTTCGCCAACAGTAATCTTGCAGAGGCTGCTGCTCTCTCCTCAGAGCTCCAAATTGAGTGCAAGAGGACTCATTGGAAAGGTATCAGTGTCTAGTTTATGCTTGTAAATTTTCAAATCATTTGGTTCAGCAGATTTGGAGAAATCTCAGTTTTTCTGCCTCGGGGTCAATCTCTACGTATTCCTGAAAAATAGGAAGTACCACCGGTGAATGTCGCATTCATTCCTATAGCATATTTTGCTTATTCCTTATACTTTTGTGCATTCCATACACTCAACCCTATGTGTATCACTCCCATAGAAGGATTTTTTCTAATTGTAATCATGCTGGTCGCTATGAGCATTTGAAGTTCATTGTCTCTTCCATAGATAGTAAGTTTTTGGAGCTAGTCGACCCGCGAACCTATCTGTTTTGTATCGACTCATTCTCCTTGATGCTCCAAGGTACATAGTGTGTTTCTTTGCACTTATAGCATGCCTATAAGGTCTATTTGAGTCTCCAAAAGCTCAAGGGCTGGTCTTGTGCCGGTTGGCTTGACCAAACTTCATCGCTTCGAAACGCACTTTTCTACCTTCGACAAGCTTCTCCAAGTTCTTTCATTTTCCATTGCCATTTGGGCCACAAGTGGAAAGGAAAATCTTTCTCAAACTGGCTACTTAGTTGTGTTAGCTTTCTTTGATGTTTCACTTTGTGAGCATTGTCAATATGAAAAGAAACCTAAGAATGTGCATAAAACACACATTGACTCTTCAATTCTGCCTTTAGATCTTGTTCATACAGATGTGTGTGGTTGAATGCCTACAAGGTCATTAGGTGGTTCTCTTTACTTTGTCACTTTCATAGATGATGCTACTAGAAAAGTATGGGTGTATCCTATCAAATCAAAGGATGCGATATTCCCTACCTTCAAAAAATGGCTTGCTTCGTTTGAGACTGAAAAAGGAACTACTCAAAGATTTAATTCAGATAATAGGGGTGAGTATACCTCACATGAATTCAGCCTTTTATGCCAGTTTAGAGAATGGTGTAGTTGAAAGAATGAATAGAACTATTCAAGATAGAGTGGTTTCTATGCTGCATCATGCAAACCTTTCACAAGGATTTTGGGCAAAAGCAGTATTGACTACAGTTCACATGATTAACCTTTCACCTACTACTAGCAAAGCTTTGAAAGTGGCACAAGAGTTATGGACAAGGAAGCCACCATATTATGATCATCTTCGAGTTTTTGGGTATGAAGCATATGTTTATATACCCAAGAATCTTAGATAAAAGCTGGAACATAAGTCAAAGAAATGCATTTTACTTGGATATGGTTGAGAAGGAAAATTTGGATATCCTTTATGGGATCCTAAAACATGGTCAATGATTATAAGTAGTGATGTCATTTTCAATGAGTCTAAGATGCATAAACAACCCATTAAGGATGTTGAAGTGAGAAGAGTGGTGCTTGAGGATATTAGTCCTCTAATTACCATGCATAAAAATTCTACACATAGGGATGTTCAAGAGAATGTCCCATCAGATGAGTCTGCAAATGTTTCTATTCAGCAACCATTGATGCTCTCTGCATGTGTCTCACATCCACCTGATAGATATGTTCTAGGTTCGAATTTTCTTATGATAAAAGATGCTGGTGAGCCTTCTTGCTACAAAGAGACCATACAAACAAAGGATCACGTCAAGTGGGAGCTTGCCATGAAGAGTGAGTTGGATTCTATTCAAAAGAATGCTCCTTGGGATTTAGTACCTTTGCAAAAGGGAAAGAAATCTTTACCCTTGCAAAGGGCTTGAAGCAACAACATGGTGTTGATTTTGAGGAAATCTTGTCTCTTGTGTTCAAGATGACTACCCTTCGAATGTTTCTTGGATTTGTTGCAATATAGGACTTAGAGCTAGTCCAAATGGATGTAAAAACTGCTTTCTTGCATGGAGATCTTACAAATGAGATCTATATGGAACAATGAGAGGGTTATGTAGCTCTTCACAAAGAAAGTCTAGTTTGTAAGCTAAAGAAGAGATTATATGGACTTAAACAATACCCTAGACAATGGTACCACTCCTCTTATGACTTGTCAATTCTCCAAAGTAAGTTGAGTCAAACATTTGATATGAAGAATTTGGGGGATGCCAAACATATTCTTGGCATGTGCATTACTCATGATAGGAGTAAAAGATGCATATACTTGTCTCAAAGTGACTACATATCCAAACTACTTCACACGTTCAATATGTAGAGTGGAAAGGCATTGAGTACACCTTAACCCACATATGTAAAATTGAGCAAGGATAATTGCCCCAAATCAAATGAGGAAAAGGAATTCATGAAGAAATTTCCTTATCAGTCTGCTATTGGCAGTCTCATGTATGCTATGATAGCTATGAGACTAGACATTGCATTTGTATTGTAGTTGTGAATAGATATATGTCTAATATTGGTAAGAAGAATTGGAAGAAATCAAGGTGATTTTGAGATATCTGAGTGGCACTAAAGGCAAGTACCTATGCTTGGGTAGAGGGAAAGCATCCATTATTAGTTACATAGATTTTGATTTTTTTGGTTGTGTAGAAAATCATAAGTCTACATTATTGTACATTTTTTATTTTCTTGGAGGTGCTATCTCTTGGAGATCTCATCTTCAAGGCTTTAAAGTTGTTTCCAATATAGAAATAGAGTATGTTGCAGCAAGCAAGGCATGTTAGGAAGCATTGTGGATTTCTTGTCTTGCTTGTGATATGGGTCTACCTCAACATTTACCTTGTTTGCTTAGTTATAATCAGAGTGCCATTGCATTGGCTAAGAATTCAATCTATTATGCAAAGACCAAGCATATTGAGGTGTAGTATCACTTCATTAGAGAATTCTTAGCCACTGAGCACATTATTCCTGAGAAGGTTCATATTCAAGATAATGCTGCATATGTTTTGACTAAAGCTCTTATTGTTAGCATTTTATGTTTTTTGCAGGTTATGGAGTTCATATGTGAGAATATGGCTTGTATCCATGGGCTTGCCAAGCCCTATGCTATAGTGAATGGCCTATGTGCCATTGGCCCACAATGCATTTTATGTTTTTTGTAGGTTATGGAGTTCATATGTGAGAATATGGCTTGTATCCATGGGCTTGCCAAGCCCTATGCTATAGTGAATGGCCTATGTGCCATTGGCCCACAATGCCTTATGTTTGATCTTATGGTTATAATTTTGGGAACTCCATTTCCTTGGGGAAATGCGGTCAAAATGTTTCCCACCTCATGCATTATATACACACTTAGCTTTAGGTAAGAATTTTATGGAATATTAACATGCCTTCTCTGCAAACATCGCTAAGGTGTAAGCATGTACTTGATGGACTTATGGCCATCAAAATGTCATAGATGAGGCAAGTTTGGTAGCCTTTTTGGATCCGTACACATAAGTTTTATGGATTTATACTAGAGGATTACTAAGGGGAATGAGATATAACTTAACCATTAGGAATTTGCACAAGCAATTCTGTTAGTTTTAGGAAGTTGCATAGAGGATTACGAGCCATACATTATGATCGTCTACAATGTACTGAAGGTTTACTTACCTTCAAAAGAGTCTCATAGTATGATTAGGAGCCTATGGGGTATCATGAGGAATACCCAAAGAGTGACTAATTTCACTCCTGCACATCACTTGAGTAAGTAGTGTAGCATTTTTGCTACACTACTAAGGAAACCAATTAGATGGGATTAATGAGATGGGTTTCATGAGACAACATCAACGGTTGCTAATGTGATTCCAGTGATGGTTAGGAAGGCCATAGTCATGGCACTAGCTCTAGAATTTAGAGCATAGATCCCTTAGTGAGGAATATTTGGGGTGCCCAATACATATATGTATATTTGTATGTAGAGAGAGGTACTTAGACTCAGTCTTGGTGCCTAGGAACATGTTAGTTTGGAATAGAAACTGATATCCACTATCACACGTTGGCTAGAACCAAACTAAAATAGTTCAAGGACATGGGATTCATTAGATTCCACCTACATAATCCATTATATTTATATGAAATATACATTATCTTAGTGTAGATATGACACCATGAATGAGAAGAAGATTCCAATGGTATGCGATGGTGGAAAGGACTTCCCTTTGAGCACTCCTCTTCTATGGCAAGGGAGAAAAGGACTCATCATTCATGGGGGCATGCCTCACTAGATCAAAGAAAAGTTCCGAGAAGACATTTCCTTAGCAGTTGGAGTTATCATTCATAGTTTACGGAAGATTTAACTTCCAATAGAGTATGATTTGGGTACTTTTATCTCCATAGACATCACATACTCACTGTATACTTTTTAGGATGGATGATTCCATCAGTGTGGATGGATCATATAGATCCATGCATAGAGGATGGTTGGCAAGGATAGTTTCTTTCATATGGATACACATCTATTTATTATGATATCATGTCATATCATTGCTGATCATTTTTAGTAAAGGGCCTTGGCTCTTAGAAGGAATTTATTTTCTCCATTCTTCACTACTTACAGCTTCATTATTTATGAGAGATTAGTTCTTCACCTTTATAGGAATGGATCAAAATGAGGGATTATGCATTAGTTTATGGAAGAGAGGAACAAATGAATTCATAAATCTCTCTGTTAAGGGAAGGAGAAAGTGGGATTGTTCTCAGAGATCGAGGAGAGATCTCACTTATCTCAAAAAGGAAATGAAAACATGATTTCTTCATAGGAGAAGAATAGACTTTTTTTTCTTTTGTATCTCAAAGACCGAGGAGATATCTCACTTTAGATCTTGTTCAATTAAAGAGAAAGGAAACCATGATTTATTCATAGGAAAAGAATAGAGTATGTTTTCCATTAGAGAAAAGATTTGTTTAGAAAACGTTTTTTAATCTGTATTTTAAAAGGAATTCATTTACTCTATAATTTTCGTTCACATGGGAGTTTGGTTCTCCACTATTTTGAAGGAAAACACATTGAGAACTTATGTGCATGCTCTCAATTTTGGTTCAGTAAAGCATTTGTATTCAAAAAAATCTCTTTCAAAGGGGAAGGGAAAGGGAAAGAGGAATAGATTCCACTAACAAAGCTCTTTTCCTTAGATGAGATTAGAGAGAGAGAGAGAGTTTCCCTCTTTGGATTAGATTGTCTAGATAGAGTGGAAATTTTCTCTAAAAGACAATAGGGAGATCAAATAGTGAATGGTTAGGATAAGTCTCATTTGAAAAATCTAGAGAGAAGTAGTTATATTATTTCTAGTAATGGTCCTTGACTAGATGAGAAGATCTAGTTTTATTGACATTAATGAGACTTGGAACAGAGTAATGAATCTTTTCTTTAACATTTCTAGGAGATAGGGATGGATCTAACCATTGGGTTACAAAACTCTTAGTTGGTGTTTCACCATGAGGATGATGATTGAACATCAATTAGGAGAATGGGTACTTAGGGATTATATGATTTTCAAAAGGAATGATTTTTTCATTCCTACGGCAAACTAGAGGGAAGAGAAAATGATAGAGTTGACATTAGAGCCTTTAGATGCTCTAAGACTTCCAAAAGAGCTTAGTCCACAGATAATGAATGATAAACCAAAGACTTCCTGGTTAGTGGAATGTAGAGATTTCATTTCACTTCCAAGGAATTTCTTTATGAGAGCTAAAGTGATGGATTTGCATAGGTTATAAGGTAGTTTTGATCAAAACTATTACTTGTTACCACTGAAGGATATGAATATCTTGAGAGAAATGAGGGTAAGACTATCATCTTAGGTCTACATGGGTTTGGAGTCAGTTTTTATGGGACTTTGTTCTACGTTTTAGAGAACATAATGGTTTATTATCTCCATTTTTGTATCGTCCAGCCTATAAGCTTTGCACCTTAATTCTTTTTCCATATTACTACTCCATAGAGAATACATCATATGGACTTAGGTCATTTTGATGATATTATATAATAAGGAAGTGATAATGGGAAACTAGGTAGACATGGGACATAGAAGGCACCATGCAAACAATTTCACACCTTTAAGATGATCAATTATGAGACTTCTTAAGGGGAAGGATACATGGAAACAACACATAGAGATGCTCATGTACAATTTGTACATGAAGCTTGGGGATGCCTAGAGTATTTTTATAGCTCTATTTTCAAAGATGAATATGCTTTACAAGGGGGGAAGAATGTTATAAGGTAAGTTTATGACATAAGGGTCTGATAGGCTTAGACAGATCAGAGATGTGACATCATTTGTTCATTCAAATGTTGGGCAGAAGTCTCAAGAGTAGAATTAAGCAAAGTTTTATGCCCTCTAGACAAGCAAAGGTGCTTGGCCTAGTGGTTTAAGTCATATGGATGAGAAGGAAGAGGTCTTGGGTTCAAGTCCTATGAGAGATGTGGGAGAGGTTTTTGCCCAAAGTGTTCTAGAGCCTTCTAGAAGCACACACTTGAGTTAACTTGAGCTAACTGGGACACTTGGCACATATGTAGTTACATGGCCGACACTTGGATGGTTAGTATCCATCTTTTAGGAGAGAGAGCTATATACAAAGGCATACGGTTGGGAGGAAAAGAGACTCATCTCTCTATGTAGGTCATCATAATGTTTCAAGGTCTCAACACATCTCGTGGATTAGAGTCTAGTTCTAGTGTTCCTAAGAGGAGCTATAACTTGCTCGGCAAAGAACATCTTGAGATCCAAACATTTGATGGGACAAAATTTTCTCTATATAAGAATCACATTAAAGATGTTCTAATTCAGAGGAGTAGTGGAACTAGCTAGTAAATGGAATCTCAAAGAGGCCTAGTGATATGGATGACAATGACTGAGCTAAATTGAATGAAATCATTAAGTTTAACATTTGATTCCCAGATTGGAAGATCTATTTGATTAGTTACATCAAGCTAGGTATTTTACCAAGCTTGATCTTAGATCAGGATATCATCAGATTAGGATTCGGTTAGAGGATGTCCCCAAGACTACATTTAGAACTAGATATGGGCACTGTGAGTTTTTGGTGATGCCTTTATGTCTCACCAATGCTCCTGGCACTTTCATGAAACTCATGAATAGTGTTTTATGGCCTTATCTAGGACACTTTATGGTAGACTTCTTGGATGATATTTTGATCTATAGTGCATTAAAAGAGGAGCACTTGGAGCACTAAAGAAAAGTATTTCAACTGCTACGAGAAAATTCACTCTTTGCTAAGGAGTCAAAGTGTGAATTTTTCAAGACAGAGGTCCTTATGCAGTAGGCTTGCAGAATGAGAAAGTTCAAGCTGCAAAGGATTTCTTGGAAGAGATGAATGATATGCTTAGGCTTGCTAAAGACAACATTAGGAGAGCTCATGATAGAGCTAGAGCCCATGCTAACCCTCAAAGGAGAGATATCAACTTTGAGGTAGGAGAGCAGGTCTATCTTAGAGTTCCATCTAGGTCTGAAACCATGAAGATGGGACCCTATCCAAAACTATCTCATAGGTATTGTGGACCTTTCCAAATACTTAAGAGAATGGGAAAGATGGCTTATCAGCTCCAACTTCCAGAGAATAGTCAAATCCATCCAGTTTTTCATGTTAGCCAGCTTAAGAAAAGGCTGGGTGAATCTGACAACCTCATTCTAGATAGTGAGGTAGTAGAGTCCATTTCTGTTCAATCCATTCCACATGAGCGTGAGAGCATACTACGCAGTCAAGAGAAATGGAAAAGAAGTCACTTATATAAAGAGTGTCTAGTAAAGTGGAAAGATAGTTCAGAAGATAGTGCTACACGGGAACGGGTTAGGACCCTTTAGAGATGGTTTCCCAGTTTTAGATTACCTTCCCATGGGTCTTCTTAAAGGGAAGGATATAGGGAAACAACATGGAGATATGACCATGTATTTCTATACATGGAGATCTAGTGTGAGTATTGTTTCGCTAATTATCTCTTTCTATTAGACCTTCCAACACCATTTTTGAGGATAAAAATGGAGTTAAGGGGAAGGAAATGTTATATGGAGTACCCGTGAGGAGATGTGTGAATCACCTCTTAGCTCTGTTTATTGGGCTCACACATGAGTGCCATGTGGCACCCATGTGTGGAGCCATGTGGGGGGCTCACTTACCTTCCATGACCAAGAATGTTTTTGAAAATTGCATATAATCCACCATAATAGGCAACACAACTTGACCCATGCAATCATAATTTTCACCATTCATGAGGATAGAAGAATGAGTTGTTGTTTGAATGTTCTCAAAAATAATAGTCACTAGATCAATATGAATCAAGTTCCACTTACAATTAGGGCTGATATAAACATTCATCCTTCTATGTTCATAACCTATTCTCATATCCACAAAAGTATTGTTATATTCTATTGTTGTAAGTATGGAAGCTAACCCCTCGAGTATTTTACCAATTTAACCCTTATTATGTGTGATTTGCTCATGCATTTCATGTTTTTCTTTCTTTTCAACTTTCACCCCCTTCATTCTCTCTTTTGTTTTTTTCTTTCCCATATTTTGTTGAAATACTTTTTGGTGTTTTTGAGTATTTTTAATATTTGTTTTAGTTTTTTGTGTGTTTTTTTAATGTTTTTTGATACGTGTAAATAAGTTTCTAATGGGTTCTTCTAGCAAAGATTAAATGAAATACATATGGGCTTTGCAAAGAAGAGGAATATGTTACATTCATGATAAAGAGATACTTTTATGTCATTCCTTTCATCCACATATGCTTGAAAAAATTATGCTTCTTGTAAAGGATTTTCAAAAAGTGTGAGAACTCACATATGCATCAATATACATCACATCCAAAAAATGTTAATCCTCTTGATTATGCCAACAACGCCAACACTAGAACATGTCCAATTGGGATGAGGTTCACAAAGACTCCATACATCATTTTGAGATCAAAACAACGTTCTGTTACTCTAGCTCTCCAAGTTTTAAAAGGGTACGACATCTTCTTAGGATCAAGGATTATGTAACTTTTAGTTTGAAAAAAACCTTGAAAGTAATTAGTGAAATGAGATGAGTGCATGCTTGGTTTACATTAGATTTGTTAAAGTGTAACCCTTCACTTCAAGATTCATTCTAGATTTGTATTGATTATAATCCATATGAGCAAAAATGAATATACTTCAAGAAACATTTTATCACCCTTACCCCCCTAAACTCATGAGCACCTTCAAGTTTAGTAATACTAAATTCGCTCAAAAAACCCCTTACCATTTATTAGTAAGACATGGTGCAGTGAATCAAGAAATAGAATTGTGCTGTCAATCTCTCACTCCTTCTCAACCCACTTAGTGTGAACCCACTTTTAGAAAGCAAAATTTGCTGTTAGGTTGAATAAAGACATAACTTAACTATTTTTGCATATGACTTGCTCTTGCTATGCAGAAAACTTGTTTTCTAAGGTCTTGCAATTTCGCTGGAAAGAAAGTGATTAACCGTATAATTTTGATTGTATTCTAACCCTGATTAGAAATCAAGCCCCTCTGCATATGAATGGTGCACCGCAGATATAGTGCAAGCCATGTCAGTCCTTCAATCTATCATTTCATCTTTTGATGGTTCTCACAAGGTGTATTGTTGGCGAGCTGAATGCACCTCAATTTTTGCAATATCTTGAACATGCAGCCATTCTGTTGGGTCGACAAAAGCTACATGCAACTTCGCAAATCAGCTCCAAATGGCGATGAAATTAATGTCCAAGTTCCAGAGGTCTAAGATGTTGCCACAGTAATTTTAGCGTGAGCTTTGTCTCACAAATAAATATTTTCTTGTCTTTCATCATTCATCTCGCTCACATGATCCTTGGATTGTTTTTTTTTTTAATGTAAAGGAAGTTCGGCAATAGCCTACTCTCCCGGACTTGAATTAAATAAAGAAAAGTACAAGAGAAGGGGACTAGTGCCCACGGGACCCCCCAAATCCCACAAAGCAGGGGAAGCTTTTACAGAGCTTAGATGACATTACAAAGAAGGTTAATTACCCTCTCATCACCCTCATGTGGGGCCCACTTGGGTTTAAGCTTGTTATCGATCAAAAGGAGTACTTGATGATGCCTAAAGGGGGGGGATTTTTTACAGTTGACAATCCTTTTGCCAAGGAGGAACATCGATTTCTCAATTGACCACTCCTTGGGGGAGTCACCGAAGTTGAATGCACATCTTTCCCGCCAGATTTTCCATAGAACCTCCCCTCTGATGGCGTTCCAAAGAGTCGCGGAGCAGCCGATCGCTTCTCCCTGCAGGGCTTGCTGCCAACTGAGACGTTTTTGAAGTCTAATTCTCTTTCCAACCACCTGCCAGAGTCTGTTGGAGTTGGGGCAGGTGAAGAAGATGTGTGAAACATCTTCGATAGACCGGTGGCAGCGTTTGCACCAGGGAGGGATCCCACAAATTTTGCTAGCCTTAAGGTTGGTCCAGATTCCGTGATGAAGAATTTGCCATAAGAGGACAGACTTTTTGATTTCTATGAGGGGGTGCCAGATAGCCATGAACTTCATGTCCCACCGAAGCCGCATCCATGACAGGCACCACTTTTTGTTGAGGTTAACCTGATAGTCGATCATTTCTTTGATGTTCGGGATTTTTGATAGACTATTCCCGTTGTGCCATTTGAGACCAACCGAGCTCGGCATGTCGTGTCCCATGAGAAGGCGAGCTTTGTGTCGGTCCCAGGCGAGAAATCTGCTTTGCAAAGTGTTCCATTCTTCATGCGAAATGTTGATGCTAGGGTCAATATCCTCAAAGTTGATTCAGCGGTTGGTGTCTTGTTTCCAGAGATGTTTCCATTTTTTGAAGCCTTTGTTCCATAGCTTCTTGGCGTTTTGAATGTTCCAAGATTCCACACTCCGGATGCCATGGATCGGAAACCAGATAGAGTCGTTTTGTCTGATACCGGCAGCCCACTTCCAGTCTTCACTTATTCTTGTGAAGCTTTTGACTTTATTCCAACTCTTCCAAAGGGAGCACACCAGATTAGAGCCTTTCGGGAAGACGGGGATCGGGGAAAACAACAAGGTCAAGATGTCAAGATTCTTCCAATTTGGGAAACCCATGAGCGCCAACTCATTCTTGTTTCTGAAGATCAGCTTGGCCCACGAGGCCTCCCCGTTGCACCAAGCCTTAGTCATCCATTTGGCCGACAATTTGTTAGCCATGCACCCAATGTCCAAGATACCAAGTCCCCCACTATCTCTATGGCTGGTGCAGATGGACCATTTGATTTTAGGCACCCCCCTCCTATTGTGGTCGCCCGTCCAAAGGAAGTTTCTACAAATACTATCCAGTTTGGACAGATCTTGCTCTTTCGGTCTCCAACAAGAAAGGAAATAAATGGTAGATGATAAGAGGAATGTGTTGATGACCATAGCACGACCAGCAAGATTGATTTGCATACCTCTCCAATAGTTAAGCTTGTTTTCGAGTTTGGCAAGCACCCAGTTCCACCGCTGTTCCATAGAGACGCCAAACCCCAAGGGAATCCCCAGAAGCCAAAAAATTTGGCCCTGCGGGATGATTTGACAGCCATGATCAATGAGAAGGTCGGGCTGTGACCCACCAATAGCTCTAAAGGCGGTCTTAGAGTGGTTGATTATGGATCGGGAGGCTTCACAAAAAGTAGCAAGACACTTCCAGAACGTCTCAAGGCTGGTACTAGCATTGTGCACAAAAGCGTTCATATCATCGGCAAAAAGTCTCATGGTGATCTGACTGTGGTCATGCGGCAAACGAAGGCCTTTAATGTTACCAGCTTCCACCTGATGCTCCACCAGCCTGCTAAGACCTTCCGTGGCAATGGCAAAGAGAAGGGGAGCCAATGGGCACCCTTGTCTGATAGATCTTCTAAGTTTGATCACCTTTGAAAGATTTCCATTAATGTTAATTTGGGTCGATGCGTTTCCGAGAAGGGTCGCGATCATCTTGGTGAAATTCTGACTACATCCAAGATCCTGTAGCGACTGAAGAATATAGTCCCATTCTAGCCTGTCGTAGGCTTTATCAAAGTCGATCTTGAGGAAAACCACTTCTTGTTTAGACTCATTTGCAAATTCAAGACCTTCCCAGATATCTATTATGGTTTCCAAAATGGACCTACCTTTGATGAAACCTTTTTGGTCCTCGCTTAACCATGCTCTCAAGTGGCAAGAGATTCTGTTGGCAATGACTTTGGCGATGATCTTGTATCCTGTTTGGAGCATTGTAATGGGACGCCAATTCTCTATTCTGTTCTTTTCCCCTTTTTTGTGTACTAACTTGATAATGCCATTGTTGAGGCAAGAAGGAAGCGCGCCAAACTTGAGTGCCTCTTGCCAAACCAAACGGAGAGGGGTGGCAACCACCAACTTGAAGGATTTAAAGAACTCATTAGTGAGCCCGTCGGGGCCCGGGCTTTTACCTGAGGGGAGGGCATCGATGACCTCAATGATTTCGGCTTCAGAGATAGAGGCATGGAGCAGAGAGTGAAGGTTGGGTGGTATCCTGTGGGGGGAAACCCTAGATATGGCTGCCATACAGTCCCTTCTATGGTGGGAGAGGGGGTTTGAGGTCCCCAGGAGTCTCGTGAAGTGCCCTTCAATGATCCCAAAATTATCTTCTTCCATATTGCATACATTGCCATTTGCGTCTAGCAATAAGGGGATCGATTCTCTGTTGTGTTTCCTTTTGAGGATACGGCACATCTCTTTGGTGGGTTTGTCGGCTTTGCCAGCCCACCACTCCTTGAAGAAAATTTGCAAATTTTTCCTTTGTATCTCTTCCTCATATCTCAGCAGCGCTCTGATTTTTCGAAGTCCTTTCTGGGCTTGAGATTTTCCTTTGTTCACTTCCTCCTCGAGCCGCCAGAGTCTATGATATAGAGCTTCTCTACGAGCCCGCTGCACAGTCTCTAGCATCTTCCTGGATCTAATCATGATCTGTCGTGACTTATCGACCGTGCTTCTCCAACACTTGGCTGGGGACAAGCCAGAGGCAAATGCCTCCTTCCACACATCAGAAATTTCTTGATGGACGGAGGGGAGAGAGAAGGAGGGCACACTGGCATGGAACCACGGAGCCTTACGAATCTTGGAGGGGGGTTGAAAAGAGATGACGATCGGGTAGTGATCAGAGATGGTGAGGTCGGTGCGTTGCGAGAGGGAAGGGTGGCCCCACTGATGAGTAAAACTCTGGGAAATGTAGCATCTATCAAGTCTAGCTTTCCTCAGGTCCTCGCCTGCTTGGAGATTTGACCAAGAAAAGCCCTTCGAGTCTTTGAATTCGACCAAATCCAAGTGTAGTTTAGTTTTGTCCCACGTTTCTTTCTCCCGATTGTCGATGACCCTACCCTTGCCCATCCATCTGTCCGTAGGGTCCTCAACCATGTTGAAGTCACCACAGATAAGCACGTTGTGGGGGAGCGAGTCCAAGGAGGCCCAAGTGTTAAGTCTCTCTAACTCCCCATTGGGGGCATACAAAGAAACTAAAGTAAAACAAAAGGGAGCACCGAAAGAAATAGCAATCCATCGATGACATTCATCTTCAAAGGAGTTCTCGAGCTTTTCAAACCAGAGTTGATTGATACCGATTACCGTTCCGCCGGATCCTCGCTGATGCATCGTTGAAATCCAAACATGGGTCGAGGAGACATGTCTAAGCCGTTTCTGGAGGTCTTCTCCGTCAATTTTAATCTCTTGGATACATATAAAATCTGGGTTTAGGCTAATGTCGCGAAGCCATTGACCAATGATGGTCGCTCTTGAGGGGTCGGTTAGCCCTCTAGCATTTAACGAGATGATGATCATTGTTGTAGTAATCCCTCTTTGCGAGAGGGAGCTTTGTCCTTTCTTTTCTTGGGTTCATCTTTCTTTTTCGCTCGGATCGGATCCCGAGTTAGCAATAGGTTTTTGTGGGGGCTTTTCCACGGTAACTCCATAGATTGTTTTCCTTTGCGGGATGTCTCCTGCTGGGAAGAACTGGACACCGTTTTCAGCTCTGTTTCCGGAATAGTCGATCCGATGATGGAGCTTTCACTATCCATGTTATCTTCGTTGCTGGTAGTAAAGCCGTCTTCTTTGCTTGTAGTGTAACCCTCCTGCAAAGTTTCTTTACTATCAGGGATCTCCAGGCCTTTGACATCGGTGTCCTCCTCAAGTTGGTTCCCACCTGGGTAGTCAAACTCATTGATTTCCTTTTCCAGATTGCAATACAAGTTGCTGGAGGGGGAAACAGACTTGTTGTTTCGCTCAGAGGTTGCCCTAGGGCTTCTTTTCCTTCTTCTTCTGACTTCGATGAACCCGTCTGCATCAGCTTCTGGATTAAGGGGACCCTTGAATTCCTCTACTTTCGTCGAGTGATTCAATGCTCCATTGCTGTCTTGAGCATTTTTGGGGGCTTCTTGATTTCGCTTGCTTTTTCGTCTCAAAGGGCAATCTTTGATCCTGTGACCTTGTTGGCCACAGCGAAAGCACGCGTTGGGAAGGTTTTTGTAGCTGATGTCTTGCTCCCATACATCCCCTTCGCCCAAGTCCAGTTTGATCTTCGATGGGAGTGGCATACTGAGGTCAGCCTCAACACAGATTTGAGGGTGCCACCGGGCGTTGAACGAGTGTCTTGCGCCTTCATAAATGAGACCACCAATGTCCTCGCGTGAGGCCAACAGCTTGCCGATAGGAGAAACGATGTCCCATACGAAGTTGTACAAGAAGTATGGTAGGTTAGGGAGCTCAACCCAGAGGGGGTACCGAAGCGATTTCGATTTGTCGGGAGTAAAATCAGGGGACCATCTGAATAGGCACAGGGTCGCCCGGTCGAGTTGCCAAGTTCCGACACTAAGGGCTCGAAACGCCATATCTTCATTTTCAAAGACTAGCAGCAAGTGGCTTGCCGGTAAGAACTGACACTTACAAACAACTAGCCCGCGGGGGAACCACTCGTTGCGAAGCCACTGTCGCACAGTTTCGAGCGGGGGCTTAGGGCCGAACATTTGGCCGACGAGGCAAACTTTCTTGAGCTCCTCCTGAGTTGACAAAATTGCGGATCTATTGAGGGAGACCAAGGGGGGTTCAGCACTCTCGAGGGCCCCTTGGGCGGCACAAGAACCCCCCTCCAACAAAGAGGCCAGGTTAACGGTCTCCCCGGGAGGGGCTAGATTGCTTCTCACAAGAGAGGGGGTCGCCAAATCCATGACAAAAGAGGGACACCCCGAGAAAGAAGATCTTTTTCTAAAACTCTGAGAAGAGAAGCATCTTGAAAAGCCCAAAAATCCCACAATAAAAGGTAGCTCTCTTCTTTTTTTTTCCTTTCGAATCTTTTCTCTTTTTTCTTTTTTTTTTCTTCTTTTTTCTTTTTCTTTTTTCTCTTTTTTTTTTCTTTTCCTCTTTTCTTTTTTCCTTTTTTCTTTTCTCTCTTTTTCGTAGGACTACCTGATCAGAAACCAAAATTTTGGCTTTCGAAACAAGGAGTTCCTTCAAAAACTACAAGTGAAGAAGACAACACTCGTCTTTGAAGTGCGAATTCGAAAGTCATCCCGCCTGCACTGGCTCCTTGTTTAATTTACTCTTTCTTTTTCTTTCTGAGGGCGAAGGAGAGGCCGCCATGTCAGCACGATGGATGGGACCTTGTCAATCGCTAAACGCTGTCGATCGCGAGGCCCCGTCGATCGCGAAGGACCCGCATTGCGATCGGCAATTGAAGATCTATAGAACAAACTTCCATGCTGGTCAATCGTCCGCTTCCTCACCTGCGCGATTGAAGTATTGCCTCACAATAGCGAGCTCGACGAGCTCTCTGTCAGTCGGCGGCTCTCTGTCAGTCGGCGGCTCCCTGTCAATCATCGGCTCTCTGTCAGTCGGCGGCGGCGAGCTCTCTGTCAGTCGTCGGCGAGCTCTCTGTCAGTCGGCGAGCTCTTTGTCAGTCGGTGGCTCTCTGCCAGTCGGCGGCTCCCTGTCAATCGTCGCCTTACTTTCTTGTTTTTTGGAACTGTCCGCTTCGAGCTCCTCCCCGCGATGGACAGACACGCGCACCCGTGTCAATCGCAGATCTAGATCACTTTTTCCCTCGTATGATCTACACACACATAAAAATGGCATCCCCACATGTGCTTTTGCTACTGGAGTCGATCCTTGGATTGTTACAGTAGGTCTTTAGATCTTGGGTTAAAGAGGATGCACCGTTGTCCCTTATCTCCTTCAAGTACATATTGGCTATCATGAACCTCAATGAGATAAGCGGACTGAGATGGTGAGCTCGATTCCCTTTTTATATCATTCCTCCAGAGTGCACCATTAACACCAATCTCCCTTTGTAGTAACCTGATTTCTTGCAACCTGCTTTTGTTTCTTGGTAACTAGATTAGTAACTCTAGAAGCCAGGGAGCATAAATTGCCTACGCCAAACCTTGTTGGTAGAGTAGAGGTATAAAAATCACTGTCTTCAAGGACGTCATCTGATTGTATAGATAACATATATATATATATATATATATATATATATATATATATATATATATATATATATATATATATATATATTTTATTTTATTTCTTCCTGGTAGATATTGTACCTAAGGATGAGGTGAGATAGACTGGATGCATCTATGTACAGGTTTCACATGCCAAGCATGCCCATGGAGCATCACAAATGTGACTAGCTCTGGCGGCAGAAGAGCAGGCTGAAGTGCCTCTTGTAGCATCATCTGAAGGTATTGCCATGGAAAAAATATATGAAGATGGACAAAGGTACAGCTCAAGTGCCAGTAACAGTAGTGGGAGAGAGAAGGTTGGAATGATTGCCATACAAAGCTTAGGGATATTTCAAAACATTGGTAATAGAAGGCTAGAAGGGTCGCCATACAAAGGATTGTGGAAAAAGCTAATAGGAAAGAGAAGGTTGGAACAGATTGAACCTGCTGCTTTGAAATACTTCTTAGGCTGCTAATCTAGACCAAGGCTTGGATCAAGGAGTTGGAGTATCAATGAATGCTGCTTTCATTCACCTCCTACTCGATAGGGGTGCAAATAAATCCAGCAGAGGAATCACCAAAGAAAGGAACGAAGAACAACGACACCTCTATCTACAATGCTTCAACAAAAGAGTTTATATTTGAGTGGCTCAGAACTTGGCTCAAAGAAACTCCGATGACAAAGCGTACTAGGATATTTCTTAACAGAGAAGATATTTTAAATAGGAAACAGGGATCCATTTGGACCATGAGAAATTTGGTTTTGTAAAATTTTAGCAGCTCCTTTAGGAGTTATGTGATGTTATGACAAGTTAGCAAATGAGAGAGGGGTTGAAGAGGCTATGCCCTACCTCATACAATTCGTAGCAACAAATGTGATTTCACAAACCTAATGATGACATTGATGAAAATCTCTGGAAGAAAAGAAATGATATTCATTGTCTAGATGCATCGGTATCTTGCAAACCAACACCTTCTTTTAATCTATTACTTCAATTGGAATGGTTCCTTCTTATTCAGGACCTTCAGCGTCCAAAAACAATCCAGTAATGAGGACGTTGAGAAGTTGGCTTCTTTAGTGGCCAAACTTAAAACATGGCTAAGATATCTCAAAGGATTTTTTTGAGGCTACAGGCACAAAGCTGAACACTACATCCTAGGGTTATTCAAAGGGTGCTTCATCAAGGAACCAACATGTTGTAGTGGCTAAAGGTCAACACTCTCATGCACCATTTTTTTTCTAGTGGCTCTAACTTGCGGACCTTCAAAAACAATGCAAGAAACTATGGGAGGATAGGTGGATGAGTTAACGTCTACATGATGGGAATGGATGGGCTAATGGTCACTCTTGAAGGTGAACCTCAACCTGGTGCTATTATAGCATATCAAATTTTCTAGCTGACATAGGAATGGGTGATCACAAGGGAGATATTAGGAATAGGGGATTCCATGGAACACACCTCTCTGACATTGGATTGGGGATGGAGCTTCAGACTACACACTGATGCTCTACAAGGAGGCATACATGGATACTATAGGAACAACATGGAGGCCGTGCCAAGCTTTGAAAACATTGGTCCGGAGCTTACTTATTGGTCCAGTGCCTAGCTCTTTCATCTCCCTTCTGGTGGTAGGTGAATACATGGCGCTTTGGCCTATTCATCTGCCCTTACACTTGGGTAGATTGGGTTCAGTTCAAAGGCTTCTTTGATGGGTCTTTCTGAAGATGTAGTATGGTGTACCTACTACCATGACATTGCAGTGGCTGGTCCTCCTCCATGACTGAAGAATAGTTTGTAATGCATTCAGAGATTCTACCTCATATTAGACAATAGCCTTTGTCTGACGGAGTTATGAGAACAACTCACCCTATTGTCTCGATATGTGCCTCGAGTCCTGATCTTTAACAGTTGGTTAAAGACTATTAACAAGCATATTCATATTACTATTTTCTAATATCAGTTGCTGATGTTACTCCTTATGCCTTCATAGAACCATACACCAAAGAAACAAAAGCTTTTGGGTTGTGATGCTAAAAGATCTTAAAGACTTCCTTGAGGTGGCCATATTAATTCTCATAGGTCGTCTAGGGTAGTCAATGCTCTTTAATTCCTCTCATTCTCATTACCAAAGTAAACAAACCTTTAAACCTTAGATGGAGTAGTTATCAAATCAACCTTCTCTTCTGCACTTTTTCACAGACAATTAGTGAGGGTTGAATGTTTCTTGGAGCATGAGATCAGTGACGTCGAGTGCTAGATCCCCAATCATAGTTTTCCACATCATCAAACTCGTACATGTATTTGAATAAAAAAATGAATTTTTTTAAAAAGTCTCATTTTCAGTGTATATTAACTCAAAAGAGCCTATTTTTTAATATATATGTCAGAAGTCACTTTTTTGGGCCCCTTTTCTGAAGTTTCTTTTAGAAAAAGTATAATTTTCAAACTCCCTCCAAAAGTAAGTGCCACCTCATCAAATCCGTGACTATGCTTCCCCCAAAAAATGATTTTTTTCAAATTTCATCATTTTCAGCCATACTCAGCGGAAAAATACACTTTAACCCATACACATACAAGAAAACACATTTTTTGAGCAAAACATATGCTTTAGACTCCCTTCCAACCAGTTTTTCATCTTTGTTTTTGATATTGTTGGTCATTAGCAAAGATGGTGTTGACATGTATCACAAACTTCATAGTAGAACGTCCTCATGCTCTTGCATCAACAAGTATCCATGTTCGTGTGCCTAGAGAGTTTGCTCCAAATACACGATGCAACAATGATGCCAATTCTCAAAATGAACGTCGTGCAGCTGGAGAAAAAAGTATTGATCTTTGGGCTCATGGTTCACTATATCCTCTTGATCCAATATCTTCTTACCATCCAACATTCCATAACCTCTCAACTTTACTTCAGTTCATTGGTGCGGATGAAGCTGAACTATTAGGTTACTGCAAGCGATTATCTACACATTCACTTGCTACTGCTAAGTATTGGTTCCAACAATATAACATCCATCATATGAGGGTGGTCACTTTAGAAAGCACAATCATATCTTTACAAAAACAACTTGCAGATTTGGAACAAGATATTGAAGCAAAAAACAAAGCACAATTTCAAAGTTAACTGCCAATCTCCAGCAGCTGAAAGAGACTCCACTTGGTATGAGACATAGGAAAAGAGCATTGTCATCCTTTGAAGCTCTTTCAAAAGGTGGTGGAGCATGCAAACAACGTATATATATGCAACAAGGTGAGTGTTTGTTTTACTTTTATATGTTTTAGTGAAGATTTGTAATGGAATCTTTCATTGTGTAGGTCGTTTATTCAAGACATAACTCCTTCATCAACAACACAAGACCAATTCAAGCTGATGAATAGCTGTATAAACACCAAAGAAATCACTTCTGCTTTAGACTCACGCATAGGAAAGTGTATTAGAGTTGTTGTTGAAGCTGAGTTTTCAAAGAATTTAAAAAACCTTATCACAGTGCAAGATGTGCATGCAATATGTGACGAAGCGGGCATCAGTAGAAATGGGTATACTGCAATGTACACCCTTCTCAGGCAAGCCTTACAATCACAAGGTATTTCTCAAAGTATATTTCCATGCCCATATAAATTGTCTATCAATAAAAAAACTTCAAATGAGGATGTGACTCAT
Source organism: Ceratopteris richardii (assembly GCA_020310875.1). Classification (NCBI taxonomy): domain Eukaryota; kingdom Viridiplantae; phylum Streptophyta; class Polypodiopsida; order Polypodiales; family Pteridaceae; genus Ceratopteris; species Ceratopteris richardii. Next base: position 32,819,625 of record CM035409.1, on the reverse strand, counting down.
ACTATTGGACAATATTTATTCATAGAAGAAACTATGCCTGCCTCTGTTTATCATCCAAATATTCCCAAGAAGCAATCAAAAATCCTATCTACACAAGGATTTACTTACACTAAATTCAACAATATATTTGTGGATCCTCAGAAGGTTCAACAAGCAATGGTTCACTTTTATAGTTCAACAGTCAAAGGTACCCCTACTACATTTTATTTGGTGTTGAAGTTTTATTGCATTCAAGTGTCATATTAAGATAATGTTTTCTCTTTTGTGCAGATTGTAATGTTAAGTTAAAGTTCATATTGAAGCTTGATGAGTGTCAAATCATAAAGGGTTGTCGACTAGAAAGGTTGAGTGTGACGCTAATGAACGAAATTATGGACCATGCAATGAGTGATGAAACTTTAGGAGGGAGGGACCATTTGACTTACAGTGTGCAATCACAGAGAGATATCTAGTGGTTAGGTGCTATAGAAGTTCCCAAAGAAACAAATAATGTTATTTCATGGATTTTTAGTAGGACTCCGTGGATTACGGAAGTAATCTCTTCTGTAAATCCCAAATGATGAATATAATCTTTTTCTTCTCATATTTGCTCTCCCAAGTGTTTATCTCTTAGTGTACATGTTTTGAAGTTTATTTCTCCTATGTTTGTAGGTGTGTTTTTCCAGTACCTCTTTGAAGTGTTTTTCATAGTTGTATCATTCTTTTTCTGTACTTGTTGTAAGTGGTAATGCTATTTAATGCATTTCATGGCTAAGAAATGCCAAAAAAAGGCCTACCACAGAAACGCAGGGATGGGCCCTGCAAAAGTTTTGCAGGGCCTATCCCCGCGTTTCTATGGTAGGCCTTTTTTTGGCATTTCCAAGCCACGAAAACACATGCCATGCACATTGGGGCATATGATTGGCCTTGGCTAGAGTGCACTGCATGCTAACCCCCTGACTAATAGCTAAGCAATGTTTATGAACATACATGTACTTATTTACTGCTGCATGCTTATGTGCACTCAGAGGAGTCTTAACTTTCTCTAATTACTGCACATAAGAAGAGTGTTCCACATTTCCCCAAGTGAAGGTGCTAATTGAGGGAGATAGACTTGCAATACAGGTAACCTAGTGCATAGGATGGCCTAGGAATGCAAAAAAAAAGGCCTGCCACAGAAACACGAGGATGGGCCCTGCAAAACTTTTGCAGGGCCCATCAGCGCGTTTCTATGGCAAGCCTTTTTTTTGCATTCCTAAGCCATTGCATGCATTTTGGGCAACACAAATTACAAGAAATAATGGAAAAAGACTGATTAAACTGTGCAAAAGTTATGAGATTGTCAAAACCATAAAGATATAAAAATATTGAATGCACATGGAAATTGGAAAAACAAAAAATTGGTATTATAAAGTTTTTACAATTGGCTCTTGGCCTTGAGCTTCTCCACTACATTCTTTCTTCTTTGAAAAGATAGAGGCAATTGGTAAGTCAAAACTGGTTGGGATATTAATTTAGGGTCTGTCAATCCAAGACCCAAAGCTATTCCTATTTGACCTAATATTTTTCCTCTAAAGTTAACTCCTATGGTAGTAAGGGCAAGGGACTTCCTAACTAGAAATATACAATTGGTCCCTTGCATTATTGTAGATAGGCACAAAACTTTACTCAAGGCCTTCATACACCAAGTCATGAAGTGTCCTTGAGGGGAAAAGTCCTTGTGGATTATTTCAAAATCTTCCTTTGGAAATTTTCCAATGTATTGTGCCAAGGAAGAGCCATGGCCCCGGGAAACACAGTAACCACCACTCCTTGCTGCAAATTTATCCACTTCAATTGTTTCCTGCACATAAACAATCATAAAATTAAATAGATACATCTTGTATGAATATGAGACAACCATAAATGTCAGTAGAGACTTACATCTTGAAGCATGTCTTCATCCTCTCCTCTTCCCATTGCATCTAGTGGAATTGATGAATGGGCCATGCCACTTTGCTCCACAACAGGGGATGTTGGAATCTTCTTCTCCAAAATTCTTTCCCTTGCTGTGGCCAGATCTTCTTTAGTGGCATCTTGGTTGGCATGACTCAAAATCTCTTCACACACAAATGCAATGGTGTCCGCAATTGAATCACCAAGTGGAATTGTTGCCTTTTCAATAATGTCAGAAGTGTTGTCCATGGGAACATCCGAGGTTGAGCAGAAAATACTAAGGCATTCGTCGAGGCGTAGACCGAATGCCTTCTCAATATCGTGCAGGAACAAAAATTCCTCTCCATCGACAAGTACAACTGAAAACATTTCCATCTCTACCTCTGGTATAGTGGGTTCCACGGGGTCTAAGTTGGAGGGTGGACTCTTATGTGTACTAGCTTCCTTTTATTAATTTGTCCACTACTCCTTGAGGAAATTCTCTGGAAATTTTTTGACTCTCTTCTAATAAGTTGAGAGCTTCTGTCTAGGGTTCCTTCTTTTCATCTACAAAACCCCCAGTAACAATATGGGGTAGGTCCATGGGTGAAGGTTCGGGCTCCTCATTGACAAAAAAGATGGCTGTTGCTATGTAGGAAAGATATTTTCTTCCCATTTTCCTTTTCTTATTTAATTGTTTAATTAAGGGCACTGTGTCATCTAACAGGTGCCCTGAAGCCTCAACAATAGCCATGAAATGCTTTAAGCACTTTGCAAACACCTCATCTCCTTTATGAATGTAAAAAAGCAGGTCACAGGGGACCCATTTACACTCATATGTTGGAATATCTATGGCATATCTTAATATTTAAAATTCCATAAAATCTGTGATCTCATCGATCACATCGAAATTCATGGCTATTGTCCCTTCAAGATTAGGGACTCTACAAACTAGGTCATACAAATCCGTACGACCATTGTAGTCTGTAGTATCCAAAAACTCCATGAATAGATCTCGAGGAGATTTCATGGGAGTGGAAGTGCTAGCAGCCATTGCTTGCACACGAGATTTCTAGAGGCTTGTAGTCTATGCTTTCTAGCTCTTTGAGAGTGCAAATGTGAGAAATGAGCACATAGAACCATTTTTATAGCAGTTTCAAGTTTTTAAATTGACTGGGCCCACTTTTAAAAGTATAGAATAAAGAAGTGCAATTTCAAAAAATGAGTTTCTGATGACAAAATAATGCATAGAAAAAAACATGAGCAACCACATTTCAAAGTAGTGAACAAACTTTTTGACATTCCAAAAGTTTTGAAATTACCATTGCAGAGAAGAAGGTATATACAATATCTAACATGAATCAATTGTCCTACTTTTTACAAGGTTCTTGAAAGTGAAAAAACCATGAGATACAATGACTAGGGCCCTAGAAGTGACATTATCAGGTTGCAAAAGAACTATGACAATGAGAGTTCTGTTCCATCTTTGCTCCAATCTATAGGGACTTTCATTTTGTATTCCCTTCTTCTGCCCACCTGTAATCAATTTGCAAGAAACTGAAGTCATTAAAGTAAAATAAACAATAACGAAAAGATTACTTAAAAAAAAACATGAAACATTTCTCACCTCATGTCCTTAAATTTTGAATTTGGATTGAGTTAGTCCTTCAAACCCCATAATCATCAAGTGCTCTCTCAGATTAGCCAAGGTCCAATGATTATTCACTCAAATAGTTTTTGTTTCATTGTTGGGAAATCTAAGCTTTATTTCAAATGAATGCAAAGATCCCTCTGAACTTTGAAATGGTATCCATTTGCCAAGTTTGCACATCCAACGATCATAGTAGAATCTGATGTATAATGAAGTACGTTGTTTCAAATATCAAAATCCTATACCTGTTCCACCTATTTTACAGAGATATTTATCACCTTTTGCAATTCCTTCCATCAAACCCCAATTTTCACCATATGTGATATCTTTACAAATGAACATGGTGGAAGTCTCTTGGAATGAGAATCCTTGGAATAAATATACAAAATAATGAATGGGAAAAGACTAGTGCAAACCTACAGACCTAGACACTTTTGTGAATTTCAAAGAGTTATGTATATCCATTACCATCTTTTGCTTCAAAGATGATACGGACCATATATCAGGTTTTGGCCACTCCAAGCTAAGAAGAGAATGTACTTCAATTCTCTCTAACATTCCAAAACCATTCATTGTAGAGGGTACAACATATCTATGTGTGTAAAAGAAAACTCTATCATGGTAAAGTTGAGCAGGAGATATATTTGGAAAGACTAGTGCACCAACATCTGCATGCATGCCTGGAAAGTACCTGTAAGATTATGAAGTGGTTGTTCTTCCACCAAAGTAGAAAGAAATATATCTGAAACAAACAAAAACATATCTAAATAGTTCAAAAATATATCCGACACAAGAAAACATAAAATATTGTAGAGTAATACTTACAGTTCATATGATATCTCATACTAGTAGAGTTTTCAAGTTTCATAGTTGCCATTGTAAAAACATGTTGTACAATAGCAACCATCCCATTGTCTCTGTGCTTCTTGAAGCCAAGTAACTTTCCCTTCCAATGAAGATCTAAGTTTCCACGATCTCTAACTGCCCAACTCTAAAGGGTTGCATGTACACCCATGCACCTTTGGAGTACTCATGTGATAGCCACTATCCATCTGTGGCTTTGGTATTGTGACATCTTAATGTGAGGATTTCATCTTTCGGTCGCCTAGAAGCTTTAGATGTTGCCATTGAAGCTAAAGGTCTTCAAGCTACAACATTAATTCGAGATAGGAGATGCAGGTAGGTTGGAGTGTAGAAACAGGAGCTTCAATGGTGTGCTACAGAGTGAAAGTAGTGGGAAAAGATGACTTTTTGGGAAGCATAATCTCATTACTTCTAAGAATGCCCCCCCTCCCCGCAAAAAAAAAAAGAGAGGTAGTGACCTCTTTATATACAAAATGGGAAAAATGCATGCTATGTGGGATTTATAAACTGAAAGGAGAATGAATCCCACTTATTCTCTAGTGTGGCACTCACAAAAACCTATACAAGAGTGCTTATTAAACTTAAAAAAGATAGAAAAAAGGTACAAATGATGATGCACAAAGTGGATCCAAGAAATATATGTCATGTCATCAATAGAGGGTGCTTCTTGCTCAATAAAGATAAGCATGAGCCAGCAAGCATGAGGAAGAAACCATTTGTTCACATAGAAGTTTCATAGAAACCATTCCATTTGAGTTTTAAACAAATCATGTAAATTTGGGGGTAATGATCCCCTCTTGGAATGAAACAATAATTAACTGGTTACCACTCAAGTAGTGAAAGATGTGCTTCAGAACCTAACAATGATTTACACATGGGCTATGAATGAACCTAGTCATATAAAAGATAGAAAACATAATAACAAGCTAGATTACATATAAGTAAATCAAACATCCAATAGCTTTCTAATAAAGGACAACATCAAATGCATCTCTAACATCATGAAGACTCAACTATAAACTTATCTTCATGGGACTGGAAATAGGTTTGCAATCTTCAAGGCCAAGAAATTGCAATAATGTATCAATGTAGTTTTTTTTTTGAAACAATCCTATTACCCATTAACTTTCATAATGTGAATGCATAAATAAGGATGCAAGAGACCCAAATCTGACATATCAAAAGAGGCATAAAAATGAACCTTAAATTCAATAGTATGCTTCTCGACAATGATGATTAGAGGTACATTAGATGCACAATTAACATATAAGATGTTCTCCATTAGATTTTTCTCAAATCCATGTGATAGGGAGTAGGAATGTACCTTTTTATACCAAGCATGTGTTGCTTGCTTCAATCCACACAATACATTTTTCAGCCTACGTACTTTGTTCTCATGCTTTTTCTGCATAGAACCATGAAGTCTTTTGGTGGGTTGAATAAGAGGAGCAAGGAGGAGATGGAGGGAGAGGGAAGAAGAAGAAGAAGAAGAAAAAGATGAAGAAGAAGAAGAAGAAGAAGAAGAAGATGATGATGATGATGATGATGAAGAAGAAGAAGAAGAAGAAGAAAAATGGAGCTCTTTAAGTAGTAAGCAGAAATTTGCTAATTCTGCACAATCGAAAAGGGAAGACAAAGATGAAAAGAAATCAGAAAAGCAGAAATTGTTTTGCAAGTACTGTAAAGGAAATGATCATATCATAAAGAACTGTCCAAAATTGGCTACTAAAGAGGCAAAGAAGAAAGAGGCTAGAATGGTTGTTGCAGAGGCCTCTACACCAAAAATAGAGTATGCTAATCTTGTGCAGGAAGAAGAATGGGCATTTACTACTATTTGCAGTTTTGACCCATCTTCTCATGAGCACTGCATGTCTCTAGTAGACTCAGATGTTTAGTACTCTGATAGTGGGGCAACTAAACATATTACCTCGGAGTGCAATTTCTTCTCTTTACTCGAGCCTGCCCCTACAGAGAATATTGTTACATGCACCAACAACTCCTCTTATCCTGTTATGGGAGTTGGTAAGATCATTCTGACTACTGCTGATGGTAGTTCTTTCACTTTGTAAGATGCTTTATTTGTGCTAGGGATCAAGAAGAATCAGTTATCAGTTTCTGCATTAGCCAAGATTGGCTTGGTTGTGAAATTTATTGATGACAGATGTACAGTTCATGATTTGTCAAATGGTGATGTGATTATTGCTTTTGGCATTTTATGTTGTGGGTTATATAAGCTCATAGACTATGAAAGATTGGTGAATGATTTGGCATGTGCAGTACATGATTCTCAGGCTATTTCAGATGCAAAGCTTTGGCATGCACGCTTTGGTCATCTAAACTTTGCTAGTTTTCTATGCGTGCAGAAATTTGAAATTGTGTCCTCTTTGCCCAAACTTGAGGCACCCGGTAAACATGTATGTGAAGGCTATATTTTGGGCAAAATGCATTGTTCCTCATTTCCAAAAGATGGTTCAGTTCGGGCTACTCAGAAATTGCAGCTTGTTCATAGTGATGTCTGTGGTCCTATGTAGACAACCTCTTTTGGAAATTATCTTTACTTCGTGACTTTCATTGATGATTATTCCAGGCATGCATGGGTATATCCATTAAAAGCAAAGTTCGAAGTGTTCATGTGCTTCAAATAGTTTTTGGTTTTGGTTGAAAATTTGTTAGCATGTAAAATGGGCACCCTCCGTTTTGATTGAGGGGGAGAATATATGTCTTCTGATCTTAATGAATTTTTGGTTGAATGTGGGATAAAACACCAGTGTACAGTGCCGTATACACCTCAATGGAATGGAGTTGCTGAACGAAAGAACATTTCACTCATAGAGATGGCAAGGTGTATGGTCAAGAGTCAGGCTTTACCATATAGTTTCTGGCTTGAGGCTGTCATGTGTGCAACATATGTACTTAACAAGTGTCCCACTAAAGCGCTGTAGTCTAACACTCCATATGAGGCTTGGCATGACCACAAGCCATCTGTTTCTCATCTGCGTGTTTTTGGTTGTTTGGCATATGCATTAGTGCCTGAACAACATCATAGAAAATTGGATGATAAAGCAGTAAAATGTATTTTTGTTGGGTACAGTTCTGAAAGTAAAGGCTATCATCTATATCATCCACAGACTAAATGCATTCTAGTTAGCCGTGATGTTGTCTGTGTGGAAGATGCTACTCAGCCATTGCTTTCATGTACTAAGGAGACATCTGTTAGCTCCAAAGACATGTATGATACTTTGTTGCCTCTTTTTACAGGTGGACAGCCTAGTGCTACTCCTAGGCAACTTCTCAGCCTTTGCAGGTTTCCTGTGATGATGCAGATCATCCCATTTCTGATGCACGTTTACATGATGCACTTGTTGATGAGAGAGCTAACATTGAGGAGGCAAAAACTATGCCTAAATGGGTGGTGCAGACTTTGCGTGATAGTAAATTAGATGCACCTCTATGATATCATACTCGTTCAGGCTCTTATACCGGCTCTTTTGCATCAGATTGATATGCTATGGCTGCATCTAGTCTCTATGATAAGAATGAGCCTGTTTTGTTTGATGAAGCACAAAATTCAAAAAATTGGATCGCTGCTATGCAATCTGAATATGATGATATAATGAAGAATGGTACTTGGTCTTTATGTGACTTGTCCCCAAGCAAGAAGGCCATTGGCACTAAGTGGGTTTACAAGCTGAAGCATAAGCATGATGGAACAATTGACAAGTATAAGGCTAGGCTTGTTGCAAAGGGTTATGCATAGGAAAGAGGCATTGATTTTGATGAAACCTTTGCACCGACATGTCGAATGACTATTGTTCGTAGCATTTGTGCACTTGCAGCTCATTGTGGTTGGAATATACATCAGATGGGCATTAAAACAACATTTCAGAATGGTGACTTGCATGAAGAAGTGTATGTTTTTTAGCCCCATGTCTTTGTGTAGAAAGGGCATGAGAACGAGGTGTGCAAGTTAAAGAAGGCATTATATGGTTTAAGGCAGGCACCACGTGCTTGGTATGAAAAGATACATGCCTATCTGATTGCACATGGTTTTGAGAACAGTCCAACTGAAAGCACCTTATATGTCAAGCATGCTAATGAAGTACTTCTGATCATTGTGGTGTATGTTGATGAAATGCTGCTCACTGGTCCTCATGAGAAGCATATTGCTGATTTTAAGGCTGATTTGCATGCCTCATTTGAGATGTGTGATTTGGGACATTTGCATCACTATTTGGGCATTCATTTGCACGTTGATGGTGGAATGGCTTTGTGTCAAATGAAATATATTGACACATTATTGCAACGTTTTGACCTTGAAGACTATAAACCTATTGTCACTCCTATGAAGATAGGTTTACGATTGAGTCTTCATAATGCTCGAGATGCATGTGATGCTGTTCTCTATCAGCAGACTGTTTGGATGCTTGATTTACTTATGCATTACTCGGCCATATATTCAATTTGCTGTCTCAGAGATGATCAGGTTTATGCATTGCCCAGGAGTCAAGCATTGGCAGGCGATTAAGCGCATCTTTCGCTACTTGAGTGGTACTCGACTACTTGGGCTCTTTTATCCCAAGGGGGGATCACTACCACTAGATTTGCATGCTTTTTTTGACTCTGATTGGGCTCATTGCTATGACATATGTGTCCTCTAGTGGCTTTTGCTTCATGCTATGACATTCATGTGTCCTCTAGTGGATTTTTTTGACTCTGATTGGGCTCGTTGCTATGACACTCATGTATATCTTGGTTGAGCAAGAAGCAGCCTACTGTGTGTTGAAGAATCACTCACAAATTTGACATACAGACAAAGGAAGATAAAGAGAAGCAGAATCAAAGTATTCAGAAAATCAAAGCCTTAGTGAAGGGACAAATTCACGACTGTAATGTACAGCGTAGAAACTTCCAGAATTAGAGTTTGTTACACCGGATCAAAATTGTATATAAATGAGATAGGAAGAAAGAAAAAGCGAGGAGAGCATGAGTGTGCGTGAGAAGAGCGCGCAGTACGAATAGAGCACATAGAAATCAAGAATAGGTCTAGAAGACACCAGAGATTGCGTATGTAAAGATGAATAACAGAAACTTGATACGTTAGGTATTCATCTGAGAGAGATGGTAAGAAGAAACTACACAGTGTAGGAGAGTTTCTACAGCTTGAGCAAGAAGAGGCCAAGCTAGTTTTGTACACATCTTCTCTAATAGAAAACACATGTTCATGTGAAAGTTTGTGCGCATTTTTCATATGTGAAGAAATCTGAATATTTTCATGTTACGGTATAAAGTTAGTTAACAGTTACAGTTCTCTCAGTAAACATATTTTTTTTCGGTCAGTTACAGTTTTCTTAGTAAACGTGTTTTCCGATAGAACAATGAAGTATATCTCGCAGAATAAATTAAAGTTTTGTATGAGAGATATCTTATCTTGTAGCTAGACATCTCTACTATCAGTTCATCAAAGATTTCGGTAAAATGGATATGTACACACAGTACAAAGTCTGACCGGAAAGAGGCATTCTAAACTGGTGAAGTTTTTCCTTAAACTTCAGAAAGAGTTCATTCAGTGAAGGAAGTTCACGCATCACTTCCTTATATACTTGAAGTAATTACAAACTGAATTGCATTTGATTCCGGTAAGATTCCGGTATAATTATGGTGACAATCCGGTGACAATTCGGTGAAGTTCCAGTGGAATTTTAGTGAATTCAAAACACAGTCTTATATGTTTGAGTGACAGAAACTTTGCTAAGCTACTGCTGATTATAGAGGTGTTCTAAATATCACTCTAGCTTAGCCACCTTCTATGGCACGGCGAATTCCGCAGGCTTGATAAGGTTCGAGCCTTTGCCGTTTCATCAACAAGTGGTATCAGAGCCAAGGTTATCAGTGGTATCAAAGCAGGCTAACCACGTGGTACTAGAACAGAAAAAAGGTTCTAAAGAGCAGAAAAGGTTTCTTAGAAGAAGAAACGGAAAGAGAATTTGAAGAATTTTCATAAACAAAGTTGAAAGCTGAAGAGATCAACAGCAAACGGTATCAAGAAGTATCCTGAAGTCATTTTCAAGGTAAAGGTTTACAAAAGGTAAAATTCTTTAACGATACACTCACCAGAAGAAACAAAAACAAGAAGATTATGGCAGATCATGTTTCAATTGACAAATTGGACAGAGATAATTATCCCGCATGGGTAATGCACATGGAAGCCTTACTTATGAGTAAGGACTTAATGATGTATGTGACCGAAGAAGAAAAGAAGCCGACCTTTGAAGACATTAGACAACCAAAGGAAGAAGAATTAGAAGCCCTGAAGCTGTGGCAGAAGAAAGATGCAACGGCAAGAGCTTACATTTATAATACCGTTACAGATCATCTACTACCGCACATTAGAGGTCTGGAGAAAGCAGAGGACATATGGAGTGCGTTGGAAGATCATTTCCAAAATACTACAAAAGCTAGGAAGGCTAGCTTATGGTCCGAATTCACAACGTTCAAAAAGAAGTCGAATCAAAGCATCAGTGACTATGTTACTAAGATGAAGGATCTAGCAGATAGTCTTGGATCCATAAATGAAGATATCGAAGATCATAGATTGATAGCGCAAGTGCTCACAGGTTTGAGAGGAGATGAAAGGTGGAAACCTTTCGTACTCTCAACTGAATTGTCTTTAAATCATTTTGTACCAGATTTAAATCAGTTGCTTGGTTTGATGCTCACATATGAGCAAGACCTAAAAGGAGATGGAGATAAAGGACAAAGTTCTGCAATGTACATGAAGAACAAGAAGAAAGGAGATAAAGGTAAGTCAAAAGATGAAGAAGAGTCGAGTTCTCAGGCTTATTATGCAAGAGGCAAAGGCACTGGCAGAGGAAGAGCAAGAGGTTTTGGAAGAGGAAGAGGTAGTCAGAATATCAACAAGAAGGCTTGCTGGATTTGTGGATTAAGTAATCATCTGGCTCATGATTGCTGGCACAATTCCCAAGGATCAAGTCAGAATCAAAATAACAATAGCAGAGGCAAAAGCGGAAGATATCAAAGAGGTAGACAAAATCAAAGAGGAGGTTATGGTAGAGGTGGAGCAAGAAGTTGGGGACAGAATCAATCCTACAACACCACCTACAACAACTACACAAATGACACACAGAATGAAAGTCATACATCATTGATGATGAACTCAATCGGCACATCAAATAAGAAAGATCTAAAGGTATTTTACATTGATTCTGGATGTTCTAATCATTTGTCAGGAAATATAGAACTGATGTCAGAATTGGAAAAAGGTAGTTCCAGTCATACTGTTCAAACAGGTGACAATACGAGACATAGTGTACATTCAATTGGAAAAGTGAAATGTAAGAGTGGAGCAGATTTGCTAACCAATGTTTTGTATGTTCCGACAATACCTAAAAATTTGATTAGTGTGGGACAGATAGTTGAGAAACGTTTTCAGGTCAGATTTACAAATGAAGGAGTATTTGTAGAAGATCCCGAGAATGGATATCATCATATCGTCTCTGGTAAGAAAGAAGGTAGACTCTTTACTTTAAGAGTACAAGGGAACATCGGTCAAGCGTTGCTCACACATGGTGAAAAGGTGATTACAGAACTTGATCTCTGGCATAAGAGATTATGTCATTTTAATGAAAGAGGAATAAAAGCTATGATTTCAAATCAGTCAGTACTGGGATTACCTAATGTACAGAACCAACATATGATTCATAAGTGCGAAGCATGTCAGATGGGAAAAGCCCACAGGTTACCTTTCTGGAAGAAAGGATTCAAACATGATGGAGTACTTGAACTCATTCATACAAATGTATGGGGTCCAACAAAAGAAGGATCAATCAGTGGCTCAAGGTATTATGTTTTATTCATTGATGACGCTACAAGATGGATAATGTTATATGTTTTGAAGGAAAGATCAGAAGTATTTGAAACCTTCAAGCATTTTCATGCATATGCTGAAAGACTCATAGGTCGAAAGCTTAAGAGACCGAGGTCTGATGGAGGGGGAGAATACTTCTCCCGAGAGTTCAATGATTATCTTTGGAATGTAGGTATCAAGAGAGAAATAACCTGCAGGTATACACCACAACAAAATGGTGTAGCAGAAAGAAGGAACCGAACTCTAGTTGAGTTTGCACGAGCTATGCTAAAGAAAAAGATTGTCCAAATTATCTTTGGGCTGAAGCTGTAAATACAGCTACATACTTGGTAAACAGATTACCGTGTACAACTTTAGATGGAATGACCCCTTATGAAGCTTGGTGGGGAAAGAAACTAACACTTGATCATTGCAAAGTGTTTGGATTAGTAGCTTATGCTTATGTACCATCACAACTCAAACATAAGCTTGAACCAAAAGTAGAGAAATATGTGTTCGTCGGATATGATGAAAAGCAGATGGGTTACAGGTTATGGAGTCCTCTAACAAAACAATTTACTATTTCCAGAGATGTTACATTTGATGAACAGAAAAGTTGGTATGCAGATCAAAGTCATACAATAGAAGAATTTGAAGAAGAGGTAAGAAGAAAAGAGAAAGGGAAATCAATGGTGCAGGTGAATAGAGATGAAGACTATATGCAAGCAAGTACGTCCAGAAATGGATCAACAAGAAGGAATGAAGAAATTCCTATATTTGATGAAGAAGTGTATTCAGACACTTATGAAGAATGTGAACCAAGAAGGTCAAGCAGGACTAGAAGACAACCAGAAAGGTACTCTTATGATACTTCGTACATAACTTAGAAGAATTATGCATATATGGTCAAAGATGATGAAGAACCTCAGAACTATGATGAAGCTAAAGGCAAGAAGCACTGGAAAGAAGCAATGGAAGAAGAGTTCAGCGCACTGGAGGAGAACAAGACATGGGAACTCGTTCCTAAACCAAATGGTAAGAAAGTAATTGGAAATAAGTGGGTTTTCAAAGTTAAGAAACTTGCAGATGGAAGGATAGCCAGATACAAAGCTAGACTGGTTGTCAAGGGCTATGCTCAAACGCATGGCATAGATTATGATGAGACGTTTAGTCCGGTGGCAAGGATGTCAACCATAAGGACAGTGATTGCTATAGCAGCATCAAAAGGATGGAATCTAAGTCAGCTAGATATAAAGAATGCATTTCTGAATGGATATATATCAGATGAAGTCTATATGGAACAACCTGAAGGGTTTGTAAGTTCCAGATACCCAAATTTTGTTTGTAGATTAAGAAAAGCATTTTATGGATTGAAGCAAGCTCCAAGAGCTTGGAATTTCAGACTTGTGAAATATCTCAATGAACTTGGATACCAAAGTTCGAAGGTAGATGCAAGTCTACTCATCAAGAGAACAGAAGAAGGTATGATCTACATTTGTATTTATGTAGATGACATTATAATCACAGGTACCTCAGATGAAGGAATTAAACAAGTAAAGAGATTGCTTGAAAAGGAGTTTAAGATCAGTGATCTAGGAAAGTTATCATACTTTCTTGGAATGGAAATCACATACACAGATCATGGTGTATATGTTTCACAAGAAAGGTATCTTTTAAACTTACTGAAGAATTTTAATATGGAGAATTGCACAGAAGCTTCAACACCGCTTGAAGTAAATCATGAACTCAGTAAATATGATGGAGCAGAGTTTAAAGATATGAGGAAGTATCACTCGTTAGTGGGAAGTCTAATTTATGCTACACTAACAAGACCTGATCTTAGTTATGCAGTGGGAGTTCTCTCATAGTTCATGCATTGTCGAAAGGATCAACATTGGGTTGCAGGACAAAGAGTTCTTAGATATATCAAAAGAACTATAAAGGAAGGATTATATTATCCTTTTACGTCAGATATAAAGTTGAGAGCATTCAGTGACTCAGACTGGGTAGGAAGTCAAGATGACAAAAGATCAACACATGGGTATATGATATACCTAGGAGATAAGCTAGTGAGCTGGTGTTCGAAGAAACAACACACAGTGGCTTTATCATCAACAGAAGCCGAATATAAAGGACTTGTAGAAGCAGCTAAAGAAGTGATATGGATGCAGAACTTGTTCAAAAGCATGGGTATTGATCAAGGTATACCTATCATACATGGAGATAATATGAGCTCGTTGTATCTTGCAGCGAATCCAGTATTTCATGCAAGAACAAAGCACATAGAGATTCAATATCATTTCCTGAGGGAAAAGGTAATGGAGAAGGAGATAGAAATAGTATACACTCCAACAAAAGATCAGATTGCAGATATTTTGGCAAAGAGCTTGGATGGAACAAAGACAAGCAGATTCAAAGAAATGGCAGGTATAAAAGAAAGAAAAATATATGAAAGACAAGAAGAGTCAAATTAGTGATTGAGGGGGAGCTGTTGTAGAATCACTCACAAATTTGACGTATAGACAAAGGAAGATAAAGAGAAGCAGAATCAAAGTATTCAGAAAATCAAAGCCTTAGTGAAGGGACAAAGTCACGATTGTAATGTACAGTGTAGAAACTTCCAGAATTAGAGTTTGTTACACCGGATCAAAATTGTATATAAATGAGATAGGAAGAAAGAAAAAGCCGGGAGAGCATGAGTGTGTGTGAGAAGAGCGAGTAGTACGAATAGAGTGCATAGAAATCAAGAATAGGTCTAGAAGACGCCAGAGATTGCGTATGTAAAGATGAATAACATAAACTTGATACGTCAGGTATTCATATGAGAGAGATGGTAAGAAGAAACTACTCAGTGTAGGAGAGTTTCTACAGCTTGAGCAAGAAGAGGCCAAGCTAGTTTTGTACACATCTTCTCTAATAGAAAACACATGTTCATGTGAAAGTTTGCACGCATTCTTCGTATGTGAAGAAATCCGAATATTTTCATGTTACGGTATAAAGTTAGTTAACAGTTACAGTTCTCTCAGTAAACGTATTTTTTTTCGGTCAGTTACAGTTTTCTCAGTAAACGTGTTTTCCGATAGAACAACGAAGTATATCTCGCAGAATAAATTAAAGTTTTGTATGAGAGATAGCTTATCCTGTAGCTAGACATCTCTACTATCAGTTCATCAAAGATTTCGGTAAAATGGATATGTACACACAGTACAAAGTCTGACTGGAAAGAGGCATTCTGAACTGGTGAAGTTTTTCCTTAAACTTCAGAAAGAGTTCATTTAGTGAAGGAAGTTCACGCATCACTTCCTTATATACTTGAAGTAATTACAAACTGAATTGCAGTTGATTCCGGTAAGATTTTGGTATAATTATGGTGACAGTCCGGTGACAGTCCGGAGAAGTTCCAATGGAATTTCAATGAATTCAAAACACAGTCTTATATGTTTGAGTGACAGAAACTTTGCTAAGCTACTGCTGATTATAGAGGTGTTCTAAATATCACTCTAGCTTAGCCACCTTCTATGGCACGACGAATTCCGTAGGCTTGATAAGGTTCGAGCCTTTGCCATGTCATCAACATTGTGGCTACTTTTAGTTGTGAGGATGAGTATAGGGCAGCTTTCATAGCAATTGTTGAGTGTGTGTGGCTTAGTTGCCTTATGGCTGATTTGGGTGTTGGTCAGTCTTCTACCACCACCATCTTCATTGAAATTTAGAGCGCATTGGCAGTTGTGAGGAACCCTATGTTCCATGCTTGCACTAAGCACATTGAGGTGCATTATCATTATGGCAGGGAGAGGTTCTTTGTTGGGGAAATCAGCTTGGCATATGTGCCCATGTAGGAGAACATTGCAGACCTTTTCACGAAGGCTCTGCCTATGGAGAAGTTTGAAGCTTTCTGCAAAGCTTTGGGCTTACTTCCATTTGTGGAGTGATTTCCACATAGCTTGGCACTTCCTTATACATGAGTGCTAGCTCCTTGTTTACCGCATCACTACCAGGGGGGATTTGTTTATATATTTAGGTAGTGATGTGTGTGAACACTCTAAGACCGTCGGGGCACTTTTTTACCTCTTTAGGAGGCTATTTTTCTCTGACCTGTATATATGCCTATTTCCCTCACGGGCTACTTATATTTGTACATTCTAGTGGTAATACATTCAGTATTGCGTGTTGTGCTCCAAGATTCTTTGTCTTCCTTGTGTTGTTTGCGTGCTTCAGCAAATGTCTAACTCCGCGAGATCATTGGCATAGAAATGATATCCAATGATAGTACTAAGAGTTGCATATACAAATGATCAGCAATAAGCTCAGTAATGGGGCACTAATGCCCGCGAGATTACAACCTCATTTTATAATGACTTTTCCAAGTTTGAATTTTGAAATTCGAATAGATTCTCCACCTAAAAGTACTCCTCTAACTTAGGAGTGACTTTTACCATATGATATTTGTAGCTTTTAGATCCCCAAACTCCACTAGATATGTGGACTTACAATATTCTTCCAAGTTAAATGACTTTTACAATAGTTAATGGTCAAAAATTATAAGCAAGGGCTCATGTGGTTCTTCACATGTTTACACATAGCTCCCTCAAGCCAAACACATTGGCTTGCTCTTCTACATCAATCCTCTTGAATTTCCTACAATCCAATCATAGCTTTAAACCTGCAAAGTTTAGTACCATCAAGTGCTTTGTTCAATAAATCTACACATTGCATATTCATGGATACATATGCAAGTTGAATCTCCTTGCTCAATAGCTTCTCCCCAACATAATGATAGTGAACTTCTATATGTTTGTTTCTTGCATGAAAGTTGCTGCAAGATGCAAAGAACTTGTATTTTCACCAAAGATCATAGGTGATTGAGTATGAAGTCCCAAATCTGAGTAGAGCAATATAATCCATATGGCTTCTTGAGTAGCATTTGCTAATCCCCTACATTCAGCCTCTGTTGAAGATAAAGCAACAGTAGGTTGCTTCTTTGAAGAACATGAAATGGGCTTATCACCTGCAAAAGAAAGATAACCTGAAGTACTCCTCCTGTCATCTTTACAACCTGCCCAATCTGCATCTGAATAAAGTTTGACGTCCAAATCTGATGTATATGGAAAGTATAATCCTTGATTTTGAGTACCCTTGAGATACGGCAAAAGCCTTTTGGTAGCTTCCAAGTGAGGTTCTCTAGGTTTATGCATGAATTGACTTAAAACACTTACTCCATAAGCTATGCCAATCCTTGTCAGTGTTGCATATTTTAGCCTTCCAACTATGCTTTGATATCCTGCAATGTCTTCAAGCACATCACCTTCATGAGCACTTAATTTATGATTTACCTCCAATAGGGGTGCTAGTTATCTTGGCATTCTCCAAGTGGAACTTCTTCAACATGTCCTACACATACTTGCTTTGAGTAATGTAAATACCAAAATTTGTATAGACTAATTCAAGTCGAAGAAAATACTTCAAAAACCCTAGATCACTGATTTTGAACTCCTGCATCATTTGGTTCTTGATCTTTTTGATGCCATTGGCATCACTACCTGCAAGTATGATGCCATCAACATACACACATAAATATATCGATTTTGAGTTGCTTCTCTTGACAAACAGAGAAGTATCTACCTTGCTCATTGTGAATCATTGATCTTGAAGGTAGGTAGTTAATATATGATTCCATGCCCTAGGTGCCTGCTTCAAACCATACAAAGCTTTGTTTGATTTGCACACATAATTTACTTTGCTTGGGTCTTCATAACTAGGAGGTTGAGACATGTATACCTTCTATGAAATCCAGCCATTGAGAAAAAGCATTTTTCACATCCAATTGATACATATTCCAATTCCTAGATGCAACCACACTTACCAATACTCTGATGGTTGGGATTTTAGCCATAGGTGAGAATATTTCCTCATAATAAACTCCTTGGGTTTGTGCAAAACCCTTAGCCAAGAGTCTAGCTTTATACATGTTTATGGATCCATCTGAGTTTCTCTTGATTTTGTAAATCCATCTAGAACAAATTACCTTCATTGATGCCTTCCTGGTACTAGCTCCCAAGTATAATTCTTTTGGAGTGATTCTATTTCTTCATCCATAGCTTCCTTCCATTCTACCTTGGTATTTGCTTCTTCATATGAAGTAGGTTCTTCAAGTGATAAGTCCTTAGCAAGATAAACTCAATGCTTAGTAACTAATGAAGTATCATACCCATATCTGATTGGCTTCTTGATGTCCCTTTTTCAACTCCTTATAGCTTGGTTGGATGATTCAGGTAAGTCTTCCAACCTCTTCATTTTGGCCTTGTCTTGTCCTCATCATCTGATTTGATGTCTTCTAGTTGACTTGGCTCTTCCTTGGTGAGGCTTGGAAAATCCTCTTCCAAGTCATATGGTAACTTAACTTTCATGCATTCACTTTGAAACCAAGAATCATTCTCATCAACCACTACATCTCTACAGACCATAAACCCTTTGTTGGATGGATTATAGAACCTGTATCCTTTCTGCTTTAAATCATACCCTATGAAAATGCACTTCTCTACTTTAGGGTCTAGCTTACCTCTGATTTGAGATGGAACATGCACAAAAGCAACACTTCCAAATATTCTGCAATGATCAAGTGATGGCCTCCTACCATGCCATGCTTTATAAGGGTTCATCCCAGCAAGTGATTTGGATGGCAACCTGTTAATAAGATAAGTGGCAGTAGACACACTCTCTGCCCAAATAATTAGGCAATTCCTTTTCATTAAGCATTGATCTAGCTGCTTCCACAATTAACCCATTTCTCCTCTTTGCTACCCCATTTTGCTCAGGGGTATACCTTGTAGTAATCTCCCTTTTGATACCTCTGTCCTAGTATTCATGATGAGAAGAGAATCCTTTTGATCCTCTGTGTACTTGTTGTAGTCCTTTCTTGATTTGTATCCTCCTTGGTAGTTGTTATTGTAATTGTTGTTGTAGTTGTTGTTGTAGCCATGGTTGTAGCCTTGATTATGGTTGAATCTTCGTCTTCATTGTGTGTAGCCACCTCTTTGGTATTCTCTTCCTCCCTGATTCTTGGAGTTCATATAGCACTCATCTGTACTCTGATTAGAGAGTCCACATATGTTGCATGGGGAAGAGTTGAAAGGTCTCCCCCTACCTTGCTTACCTCCTCTGCCCCTACCTCTTGAGTTTCTACCTCTCCCTGCATAGTTAGGTTGAGAAGTAGTACCTTCATCTTCTACTTTCTTGTTCTTCCCTTTATCTTTAGACTTTTCTTTATATGTGTATAGGGCAAAAGAATTGTTACCTCTTGATGAATCTCCATTTTTGTTGAGCTTGGCCTCATGGGTAAAGTATTATCCCATGAGTGTGGTAAGATCTGGAATTTGCATATCCATGTAAAGATCCATAGCAGTTGTGAAAGCTTCCCACTTATCATCTGCCTTGATGCCATTGATTACTTGTCTCACTATTTGATCTTCTTCAATCTCCTCTCCTATGATTGCCAATTGGTCAGCCACATCTTTGACTTTGGTCACATACTCTGAAACACTTTTCTTGGGTTGCTTCGTTTGAGTGGTAAACTCAATCCACAACTGATTCTTCCTAGCTCTTGTGTTGGAAGAAAAGTATGAAGAAAATGTATCCCAAGCCTCTTGGGAAGTTTTACAATTCCTACTGTGTGGAAGAAGGAAGTCAAACATAGAGTTAAGTAGATATGACCTTGCTAATGCATCCTTGGCACACCATGAGTTGAGTCTTTCAAGCTCCTCTCTTGTAGGTTGTCCTTTGCTTCTGAACATGGGCATCTCATCATCTCCTGATATGTATCCATAGAGACTCCTTCCTTGTAAATATGTCTTCATCCTCAAGGACCATGCTTGATAATTGTTCCTGTCCAATGTATCAATAAAAGAAGGAAAACCACCTCCCATTTTACCTCAACTTGCTCTGATACCACTATTGGAAGAGATGGATGAATACCACAAGAAATGAGTTGGTACTGCCAAATCGTGCTTAGTACTTGCCCTATTTTACTTCAGAGCTGTGTTGTAGACCCTCTAGATTGCAAATGACACAAATAAAGTACCTTTGTACTTTGGAAATGATGCTTCAAGCAATTAGATCAAAACAGGCGACTTTGCAAATAACTAGCGATCAAAGACTTACTATTTTGGTCTTGACACCTGCTTGATATTTAACTCAGTGCTCACAGTACAATAGCAATTAGGAAAATTCCTTTTAAGTGATCAAATTATCTTAGAGAGCTAATGATTCAAGTGAAACCACTTAAAATGATAAGCTACACACTGAGCAATCAATTTAGCAACTTAAACCTTACCCCCGACTTTTTAGTGAGTTACATAGAGAATGACCAATGAGTACATCGAGGCAAGTTTCTCCCCATTTGCTGAATAAAACTTCTTCAAGCTTTGATAGCTTGTACTAGACTTTGAGCTGGTTCTAACAAGCTATAGAACATTAAAAATGGTGGAGAGATCACTGAGATATGAGCATTCAAAGTACACTATTCTGAGTGAACATAGTAGAGATGGAGACGGGTGTGATCAATGATATAATGTATTATAGAACAATGTTGTACATGATCATTGGTATAGAAATGCTGCCCAATGATAGTGTGAAGAGTAGGCTATTATTTAAGCCACTCAGCATATACAAATTATCAGCAATAAGCTCAGTAATGGGGCACTAATGGCCGCGAGATTACAACCTCATTTTATAATGAATTTTCCAAGTTTGAATTTTGAAATTCAAATAGATGCTCCACCTAAAAGTACTCCTCTAAGTTAGGAGTGACTTTACCAAATGAGATTCGTAGATTTTAGATCTCCAAACTCCACGAGATATGTGGACTTACAATATTCCTCCAAGTTAAATGACTTTTATAATAGTTAATGGTAAAAAATTATAAGCAAGGGTTCATGTGGTTCTTCGTATGTTTGCACATAGCTCCTTCAATGCCTAGCCAAGTGTGAGGGCTTGGCATTTGCACCAACACAACTTCACCCCAAAGATTTAGTGGAAGTTTCTTTTGATGAAGCATAGTCTTGCACATCTCGATTACACTTTGAATCCTTTGTAAAGAAATGTTGGAACATCAAACTTACACTATGCTTGATGTGGATTAGTTCTACATTAAAAAATCATAATTTGAATTGTATTAAAGTTTCCCATCAAAGAGCTTTTTATTTGTGCTCATTTTTTTGGTATTTTTTGTTGATATATTTAGGTAATGATGTGTGTGAACACTCTAGGACCACCGCGGTAATTTTTTCCCTCTTTAAGAGGTTTTTTTCACCCAGCTTGTATATACGCCTATTGCCCTAACAAGCTACTTATCTTCATACATTTTAGTGGTAATACATTCAGTATTGTGTGTTGTGCTGCAAGCTTCTTCTTCTTCCTTGTGCTATTTGCATGCTTCCCTAGACATCTAACTCCAACAATTGGTATCAGAGTAGGTCACTGCTTCATCTTGGGCATCATCAACACCTCTCTGGTCACAATCTTAGACTCACATGAAATTTGGTATGTATACTCAATGTGTTTCATAGATCAAAACAGCTTCGCTATGTGGTGCCAAAATTATGATCTGAGCTCATTTCGACCTCCGAACGCACTGTTGTAGTGCTTGTGCAGGCTATTTTGTCTTTTTGTGCCAAAGATATATACTAGTTTTGCTTTGCCAATATAAGCATCTCAAAGTCTACTACAAGTCTAGCAAAACTCGTTTGCGTAGTTCTGTTCAACTGTTCTAGATAGAGTCATTTTTTTGCATCAAGGTATTTTGGTCAGTGGCCATGGCTGAAAGGAGTGACATATTTGGTAGGTTGGATTTTCAAGATAAGTTGGATTGTACAAATTACCCATTGTGGGCTTATATGATGCATCATGTATTGGTAGCAAAATGACTATGGAATATTGTGTAGGGTGTTGAAAGTCATCGTGTTACACCTATGAATATAGGTACTGCAAATACAGGTGTTGGAGCAGATGGGGATGGTGTCAAAGATGATGATATTCTACATATTCCTGTTCGTGCTACTATTTTTGTTGCACCTACTACAGAGCAAATTCGTTGGGATGGCACAAATACTCAAGCACATGCATTGATAGATTTGTTTATCAAACATGCCATTATTCCTCACATTCGCTCTTGCAAAACAGCTAAGGATGCTAAGATACACTTACCACATTGTACTAGGCTAGGAATGAGGCTTGTGTTGCTTACCTCCGAAAACAATTAGAGAGTGAGCACATAAATGGAGGTGATTCTATGAATAATTTTCTCACAAAGATCAAGGGTTTGAAAGAACAATTGATTTCTGCTGATGAAGTTATAACAGATAGTACACTTGTGCAGACCGTTTTGAATGGTCTTCCTGATTCATATCAGAGTTTTGCTTCTACTCTTCGTTTGATGATGAAAGGTGATCCAAATGCCTTGTCATTTGAGGAGTTAATCTCTGTTCTATTACAGGAAGATCAGTGTAGGCAAAACAGGTCCATCATGCATGTTGCAAATCAACCTTTCCTGGCTAGTCAAAAGGGCAAAGGAAAATGGAGCTCTTCTACTAGTAAGTAGAAATCTGCAAATGCTCCACATTCAAAGAAGGAAGACAAAGATGAAAAGAAATCAAAAAAGGAGAAATTGTTTTGCAAATACTGTAAAGCAAATGATGATATCATTAAAAGCTATCCAAAACTGGCTACTAAAGAGGCAAAGAAGAAAGAGGCCGGAATGGTTGTTGTAGAGGCCTCTACACTGAAAACAGAGTCTGCTAATCTTTTGCAAGATAAAGAATGGGTGTTTACTACTATTTGCAGTTTTGACCCATCTTCTTATGAGTAGTGCATGTGTGCAGTAGACTCAGATGTTTGGTACTTTCATAGTGGGGCGACCAAACATATTATCTTGTAGTGTAGTTTCTTCTCTTCAACCGAGCCTACCCATACAGGGAATACTGTTACATGCGCTAACAACTTCCCCTTCTTTCCAAAAGATGGTTCAGTTCAGGCTACTGAGAAATTGTAGCTTGTACATATGCAGACACCTTCTTTTGTGAACTATCTTTACTTCGTGACTTTCATTAATGATTTTTCCAGGCATGCATGGGTATATCCATTGAAGGCAAAGTTCAAAGTGTTTATGTGCTTCAAAGAGTTTCTGGTTTTGGTTGAAAATCTGTTAGCATGTAAAATGGGCACCCTCCATTCTAATCGAGGGGTGGAATATACATCTTCAGACTTTAATGCATTTCTGGCTAAACATGGGATAAAACATCAGTGTATAGTGCTCTATAAATCTCAACAGAATGGATTTGCTAAACAAAAGAACAAGTCATTCATGGAGATGGCGAGGTGTATGGTGAAGAGTTAGGCTTTACCACATAGTTTCTGGCTTGAGGCTGTCATGTGTGCAATATATCTACTTAACAGGTGTCCCACTAAAGCTCCACTATATATCACTCCATATGAGGCTTGGCATGGTCGCAATACATCTGTTGCTCATCTACGTGTTTTTGGTTGTTTGGCATATGCATTATGTTGAGATATCAAGCTCAACATGTGATGATCAGGGATGACACGTATCACTTTTTCATTTCTCTGACATGTATAGTGGTCATGCCGGTATATGTCAGGGACACTTCATTGAGCTTTATTAGATTTATCGACCAAGAGTGATGGCACATTTGTTTGTTGCTAGCTCACCCGTTTGCGAACATTAGGTTTTTTCTTTATGTACAGGTCTTTACATATTGCAGTAGTTGTATTCCTGTTTTTAGGTCATTCTTGTAAAATCTGTGTTATATAATAGAAGTAGAAGAAGAAGAGTGTCATTCTTCCTTGCCTCAATATGTGTGTGTGCTTCTCCTTGAGAGTGAGAGTGTGTGTGTGAGCTCTCTTCCTTATCTCCTTTCTTTGACATGGTATTAGAGCCAACGTGGCTGTAGAGAGCTCGTGGAGAAGGCAACGAGGAAGAGTATGCGGCAAGGCATGGAGAAAATGTGATTCACAAACGACCTCTGTTCGCTACATAAATCGGTGTGAAGGTTGAAGAACTCAAAATATTTTCGTGAGTTATCCCTTCAGGGTCACTCGTTTTTGTCAGATCGAAGTTTTAGAGCCATCTCGATCTCCATTTTGAGCCTGCAAGGTGGGCGCTCATAGAAAATCCAGGTGAGTTTTGGAAATTGTAACTTGTGTTGTGTTCGGCAAATCATATATTCGAGATCCAGAATTTCAAGCAATTCCGTGTACTGCTAATACACGAAAATTGTGTTTTTTTGAGATTGAACTATCACATCATAGTGTGACAAGGTTCAAGTAGAAGTGCTGCTTGTAGTGTTTTGCCATGTTGTGAATAGCTGCAGAAACGGAAAACGTAGAGGGAATGAGTTAGCTTATGAGTGATAAGTTGGACAAGAATAAATTTCATGCTTAGAGATTCAAAATGACGAATTTCTTGATGGGAAAGGCTACTGGAAGTACATAGATAGCGAGAATGAAAATGCTCAGCAGTTACCAGAAAGGAATCGGACTGCAGATTAGCTAAGAGCATATGAGGAATGGAATCAAGGAGCACGAAAGGTAATGTATTGGCTATCTGTTAGCATACAAGATAGCATGATTGGACACATACATGATGCCAAGACTCCGAAAGAGGCTTGGAACAGTTTGGTCACATTGTATGAGACCAATACAAAGGCACAGAAATTGCAACTCAAGAATGAGCTGCATACATTGGAGAAGAGGAGCATGTCGATAAGTGACTAGACCCTGAAAATCAAAAGCATATGTGAGTCCCTTGCATCTATTGGTGTGAATGTAGATGATGATGATAAGGTGGAAGTGTGCCTTCGTGGTTTAGGAGCTGCATATAAGCAGTTCAGAACTTCTATACAGACCAGGGAAAATATTCTGAATTTTGTTGATCTAGTATCTATGCTGATTATTGAAGAAAAGAATCTTGATGAGGATTCAAACTCCCAAGGAAAACTAGTTTTGAGGAGGTATTTTACTCTAGCAGAGGAAGAGGCAGAGGTAGAGGTTTTGGAAGTGGAATAGGAAACAATAACCAAGACCAAAGTCAACAATAAAATCATGCAAGAGGAAGAGGACAATTTCGAGGTAGGGGGAGCCAAAGAGGTCACATAAATTTCCAAAGAAATGATTCAGGTAATGACAATAAAGGATGTTGGAAGTGTGGTAAACCTAGACATTTTGAAAATGATTGTAGGTTGAAGAATCAAAATAACACAAGGCAACAAAACAACTATGCATCCACAAGTGCAGATGATTTTGAGAAGCTATTCATGGTTCAACATCATATGATGAATACAATGTCTACTGATAATTCAAAATCGAATGGAAATGTGTGGTATATTGATTTCGGTGCTTCAAATCACATGACCAATCATGCAGAATGGTTTACTAATTTGCAAAAATTACCAGTTCCTGGATATGTTGAAACAATTGATGAAACATCACATCATATCGAGCTTACATGAAATATAGCACTATCTATGGAGGAAGTTAAGGTTAAACATCTTGCTGATGTGCTACATGTTCCAAATACAACAAAGAATCTAGTTTTTGTTGGACAAATGGTTGACCAGGGATTACAAGTTAGGTTCAATGCTGATGGATTATATGCAGAAGAGTACAAACAGGGTGGATGATTGATTGCCAAAGGAAACAAAGTGGGTAGGATGTTCACCTTAAATGTGAAAATTCTTGAAGTGAATGCAGCCATGTTTGCAAAAGGTGCAGGAGTTATTGCTGATAAAGAGATCTGGCACAAACGAATTGGACATGCAAATCTGCAAAGGCTGAAATTGATGCAATCAAAGGAGATTGTCAATGGACTACCAAATTTTAAGGTTGCAGAAATGCAAAAGGTATGTGCATCATGTCAATTTGGTAAACAATCATGATCATCATTTCTGCATGACAAGCATGTCAATGAGAATGTGCTAGAAATAGTATATATAGATGTTTGGGGTCCTGCAAAGACCACATCTATGGGTGGTTGTAGATTTTATGTTACTTTTATGGATGACCATACAAGAAAAGTATGGGTATATTTCATGAAAGAGGAGAGTGAGGTGTTCACTCACTTCGAGAACTTTAAGGCTTGTTGGAAATGAGGTAGGCCCATAACAAATCTCACAGGTCCAAGGTTCCATAGGTCCAACATATACAACATAAAATCTAGCAATCTTCCAATATTGACAAACCATGAACATACCACACTTAATCATACAAATGATGAGACACAGATAGAGAAAGATTAGACAACATGTGTAAAGTGTTACGTAAGCCACTACTTACTCACACTATCATATATACCAATGTTCAATGTACAATGTGGGAGCAAAACTCTCAACCACTCTATGTGAACAGAAATAGATGGATGAGTGAATGTACAAATGTAACAAACATATTCAGATGTATGGACCTGAATATATATGAGATGTGTGACCTAATAGGTTGTAGCAGAGTGAATATGAGTGACAGAAAGAGGAAAGATCAGTCTAAAACTGATAATCAACAAACCCTCATCTAACCTGAGGCTATGGAAGACCCTAAGTTAGACACGTGTGTGAAAAGATCACATACTTACAAAAGTAGCAAAGAATGCTAACAAGTTTGCTGCCAGAAATCTTCAAACTCATATGAACATATCTTCTCTAACACCTCATCCAAATATGCATAAAGCATATACGTACTAATTCTCTTGTACCTATGCCCAATAGGACGCCTCATGATATGGATGTTACTGCCTCCATAAGCTCCAAGTAGTACCTGTGTGCATAAAGAAAATCTGTACCTTAATTCTTAACATAAGATGTAAATCTTATGTTAACCACCATCCAATGTCTTTGAGGTAACCCAAAATCTTCATGTAGAAGACAATCTTCAAATACATCATGTGGATGGCCGATCCACACCACCAAGCTGCTGCGGGGTAAATCCTCTCCATAAGCAAGAGTGTGAGCACACTCTTCTTCTCCAAGAAGAACTCCATAGCCGCTCCTCAACATGCTTCAACAAAGCACCATGGCTGTCCCATGTGTGCTAGAGCACCACCTCAAAGAAGTACCAAACTTCCAAAGCTTGTGTTGTAATAGGTGTTGGATGAATAATCAATAAGCCAAGCACTTGTTATATAGCTTTGTGTGTACCCTCCAAAAGCTCTTCCAAAAGCTTACGATCGTTCTTCGAAACTCAATCAGAAAAGCATTCACGTAACCTCGATCGCCAAATCGTTCTCTGATGGGAATCTGTCATGCATGCTTTATTAGAAAAGCATGAAGAAACAAAAACCTTCTTCGCTCTGTCGTGCTGCTTATGGGATTCGAAGCCAGGCGGCATCTTTGGGAGAACGACGATGTAACCACGTCATCCACGCGTTTTATGTTATGAAGAGCTAATATAGAAGTCTACACATTCTTGAATCTTCTGAGCAAATGGATCAATAGACATTGTCTCCAACAATCCACTTCAAATACTTGGACTTGCTGAATATGAACCATAATACTTGAGAAAATATGCAAAATAGATATCCAATAGTGTACTCATCAAGCAATTATTTGCTTGACAACAAATATAGCATGTACTGACTCTGAACTTGCTATCTCCTATCTTCTTAAACCTCAAAACATACACTATGATCCACATATTTGCATTTAGTTTAGTTACAAATGAGGCTTGAACTTAAGTTTGAGCCACTAAGCTTTTCCAGCAAACATTATAGTATTTTTAACTTGAATCTATTTTGAAATTTTAATAAGTTTGGATGTCGATTCAAGTTGGAGTTTAAAATTGAATGTCTGTTGAATGTAGAGTCGGCCCATGAATTTTATGTTGTGTCACATAATATAAGGCTCGGACTGCTTTGAATCATGTCAAGTTTCAGTTTATTTAGTTACAAGCGAGGCTCGAACTTAAGTTCGAGCCTCTAAGCTTTTCCAGCAAACATGATAGTATTTTTAACTTGAATCTATTTTAAAATTTCATTCCAACTTGGATCGAGAGAGTTTGAGCCTATATTCAATTTGGAGCCTCTGAATCATATCAAGTTCGAGATTGTTTGGTCACATGATATGAGGCTCAAACTTAAGTTCGAGCCTCTCAGGTTCTTCAAGAAATAGATTGATATTTTTAACTCAAACCTACAAGAGCTAAGCCTCTGAATCATATCGATTTGAGCCATTTAGGTTCAAGAGGACTAATATCTTCTTGCATCTACAAGGGCTAAGCCTCTGAATCATATCAAGTTGAGTCTGTTATGGCAAATGAAATGAAGCTCAAACTTTTTCAACTTTTCCAAAAGTTGTTGGAAAGTAGCCTCTTAACTCATGCATCCAAAAGAGCTAATCGGCTTGAACTTAAGTTTGAGCCTTTGAATAGCAAGATGATCAAAAGCTGAAAAGTTTAAGCCTCTGAAAGATGAACAAAAGATGCTTGATCTTAAGTTCGAGCCTCTTAAGTCTTGCAAGACATATCCGGGTCGAACTTAACTTCGAGCCTTTGAATCATATCAAGTTTGTTCACATGGCCCATGAGTTTTGAGTCTGTTGTGTCACATAATATGAGGCATGAGGCTCGAACTTAAGTTTGAGCCTTTTAATCATATCAAGTTTTTGTCTATTGAGTTAGATGATATGAGTTTGAGCCTCTTAGCTTTTCCAGCAATAAGAATTGAATCTCTCTTGAACTTAGAGTTGAAGAGGCTCAAACTCAAGTTTGAAGCTCTATTCAATGTGTAGTTTGAAAGGCTCGAACTTAAGTTTGAGCCTCTATTCAATTTGGAATTTGAGGAGCTATAAATTAAGTTTGAGAGTCAGAAAGGATTCAACTTGAGTTTGAGTTTCAATTCAACTTGGAGATAGAGAGAGATTGAGCCTATATTCAATTTGAGTCGGACTCACCTCTATTCAACTTTGAGTAATGTAAGTTTCGAACATAAAGTGGAACCTCTATTCAACTGATGTCAGTATTGTACACACTAAAATACACACATACAAAGACATACATAACATCATTTCAGGGATGGTTTGAGTGCCTCTTAACATGCTAGCATTAAATGAAGTTAGAGATTTTTATTCTTGTAGTTTCCTTGATTTTTGACTAGACTCAAAGTTAAGTCTAATTAGTGAATGTCTGTATATGCAAATATGGATTATTTTTTGTGGAAATGATGTTTGTGTTCTAGTTTTAATTCAATTGATTATTTTTACAATAATTATTGAAAGAATGATCAATTGAATAGCATTGTTAATTTCTCATTTATTCTTTTTACAGGCAAAATCAATATGGCAACAAAGCAAACTATATCTGGTCAACTTGAAGAAAGAGAAAAGTGGAAAGGAAAGAGAGTCATCTTGTTGGATCATGAAAAGCGTGAAAGATATGCAACTGCTATTGTTTTATTGGTAAATCCATGGGATGCTATAAATTGCAAAGAGTCGGGAGAAAGTTGCGTAGGTGTTATTATGGATGAAACTGTGGATCCATCAACTTTGGATTCAACTTTGAAATTGGTGAGTTGGCCTATACTCCAAATCATTACAGAACATGGTGAGCCTATGATACAAAAATTAGGCTTTAACTCATTGTATGACATTGAAGATGATAATTGCAATGGTATTGAGGATGTGGATCTTGAAGCTGGAGAGAATCCAAATTTTTGCTTTACGTCATCGTACAACATCGATGATGATAATTGCAATGGTATTGAGGATGTAGATGTTGATAAGAATTATTCTCATGCTATTGATATTCAACATTGTTTTGATGATATACAAGTTGTTTCTCCTCTTCGAATGGAATCAGATCAACAAGAGGATTTTCATATCGAAAATAGTAACTGTGGATATTTTGAAGTGAACAAAAAAAAAAGAAGTTACATCCACAAGGTTAGAAAAAGTAATACATTGGCTCCTAATAAGAGATGCTCATTTGAGAGAATTCAGATGGTTTCAATGCATGATTGTTGTGAACAGAGATGTTGTCAAGTAGCTAGTAGGGCTAAAATAATGGATGCAAGATTAAACTTTTGGGGACAATGCTATTCAGATAGATGCAAATATGTATTGGATTGCATGAATATGGTCTACAAAGGTAACTGTGTGAACTCAAGTCAGCGCTTGAGTTTTAATTTCACGTTTGATGCAAAAGAAGTATGTATCAAGGCATGGTATTTAATTCATGGTATTGGAAAGAGCTCATTTTATAGGCTACGAGAAAAGTTTCTACTTGGTCAAAAGGTATCCATTCATGGGAATAATGGAATACTTAGAAAAAGTATCAAACATGTAGAAATAGCAAAAGCTTTGATACATGATTTCATTGATAATAATGCAGATCAAATGCCACACAAGTTGAGAACATGTACTGATGGTTCTCGTGAAACACAAAGAGTGCTTCCATCACATTATAAACAAGTGGATATTCTTCGAGAGGTGAATATGACATTAGAGAGTTTGGGATATAATAAATTATCTCAACCAACATTTTCAAGAATGTGGAATACAGAATTTAGAACAGTTTCTTTATCAAAGTCAAGTACCTTCTCCAAATGTGACTTTTGTACAGGAATAAAAGCAAAATTACAATCTACTAAAAACCATGAAGAACGTGCAAGATATTTAGCACAAAGAAGATCTCATATGCTACGTCAAATGAGTTGTAGAAATCTATATTATGCTTGGAGAGTTTCCTCATAATTATTTCCAGATAAATATTTATGCATTATTCATGATAAAATGGATCAAAGTAAAACAGCTATACCACAGATTAGACCAGCTCCAAAATCTCTTAATGGCATTGAGAGATTACCAATATCTTTAACAGGAATGCTTACTCATGGACATGGACAATGTGTTTATGGTCATTTTGCTGTAGGATTATGGCCCGGTGATCCAAATTTCACAATTGCATCTATTTCAATGTGTTTAAGAAACTTAGAAAAAAAAGATAGTCAGTTGTATGGAGATTTGGGAT
>CM035409.1:32663333-32783333 GCA_020310875.1 Ceratopteris richardii | reverse complement strand
TCTCATACCAAGTGATGGAATGATATTTTGGGGTAACAAAGATTCCTAAATGTTGAGGAAGATATAGTCACAAAGCTTAGCTAGGAGATTGAGGAATTAAGAGAGTGAGAAAGGAAGGCTAGCCTTTGGTGTATGATTTACCATTTGTAGGGCATCCGCTGATCGAATGCCCTAATAAAGTGATTTTCGAATTCTATTGCAAATGGGGACATGAAGCCCATATCTACTATTATTTGAAGGGGATGGTAGAGCTACAAACACCTACATATTGGGGGCAACTAGCTATGCCAGCATCGCCCATGGTTCCTATGACTCAACCAATGGCAGCGATGGTATGCAGAATAATCCAAGTGATCAAATGTCAACATTAGAAATAGAGCTTGATAGCACATAGTGTGTTACATATGTGAAGAATATCACCATGTCCAAAGAAATGTTCATGGAGGAGCTAATCCAAAAAGAACACTTCCAATGCCTTGAGAGAGGAGAGAGGAGTCAAGTAGTAGCCAAAAACCTAAGATGGAGCAAGAATCAACCAAAGCAAAAGGCACCTACCAAGGTGTAAACACCTCTTACCATAGCAGAAAGGGAGCCACAAAGAGATGCATGAAGAATAGAGATTCTGGTGTCTAACCACATTGTAGAGTCGCAAGATGATCGAAAGGAGGGACATAAGAATGAAATAACAATAGAAAATTCTTTCTAGATGATGCAACAAGAGTTAAAGGATGCAACATTAAAGCTCATCGTAAGCATACAGACAAATCCTCTTTCAACAGGTGGAAGTTGGTAATATCAAAGGCCTCTTGTTGCCCCATAACCATGGCTAGATCGCCATGAGACTTTTAGCCAGCTGGTGGAACAAGAGGTGGAAGTTGATAATATCCAAGGCTTCTTGTTGCCCCATAACCATGGCTAGATCACCATGAGACTTTTTGTCGATGATATGAACATGTTTGTCCACAATGATTATTCCAGTCTAGGGATGTTTTGGAGGTGCCTAGACACTTTTTGCGAAGACTCTGGATCCAAAATCAACCACTCAAAGGCTGCTTTCAGAGCTATTGTTAGGATCCAACCTGACCTTCTATTTGAACATGGCTTCCAAAACATTCCCCCAAGTCAAGTCTTCTGGCTTCTTGGGATTCCCTTGGGCTTTGGTATCTCGATGGAGCAGGGATGGAACTCGGTCCTGGAAAGACTTGAAATCAAGCTAAACTATTGGAATGGTTATTAACACATTCCTCATTTTGTCGACCATTTACTTCCTCTTTTGTTGGAGACCGAAAGAACAAGAGTTGTCCAAACTGGAAAGTATTTGCAGAAACTTCCTTTGGACGAGAGGCCACAATAGGAGGGGGCTTCCTATGATCAAATGGTCCATTTGCACTAGCCAAACAAATAGTGGGGCCCTTGCTATTCTAGACATGGGTTGCATGGCCACCAAATTAGTAGAAAAATGGATGATTAGGGCATGGTGCAACGGGGAGACTTCGTGGGCCAAGCTTACCTTCAAAAAGAAGAACGTGTTGACTTTGGTGGGATTCTTGAATTGGAAGAATCTCAACATTATGACCCTTTTGTTTTCCCCAATCTTTGTTTTCCGAAAAGGCTCGAACCTTGTGTGCTCCCTTTGGAAGAGTTGGAATAAAGTCAAAAGCTTTATAAGAATCAGTAAAGATTGGAAGTGGGCGATCAATATCAGATAGAATGACTCTATTTGGTTTTTGATCCATGGCATCAAGAATATGGAATCTTGGAACATTCAAAGCACCAAGAGGCTTTGGAACAAGGGCTTGAGAGAATGGAAACATCTCTAGAATCAAGACACCAACCAATGGGTCAACTTCAAGGATATCGACCCTAGCATCAACATTACCTATGAAGAATGGAATATTTTACAAAGTAGACGTCTTGCCTGGGACCGTTCTAAAGTCTATCTTCTCATAGGACATGACTCACCGTGTTTGTTGGGTCTCAGATGGCATAATAGTAATTGCCTAATAGATATCCTGAATATCAACGAAAACATTTATTATCAGGTCAACATCAACAAGAAGTGGTGCTCGTCATGGACACGGCTGCAGTGGGAAATGAAGTTCATGGCTATCTAGCACCCTCTCATAGAAAACAAAAAGTTTGTCCTCTTATGGAAAATTCTTCATCAGGGAATCTAGACCAACCTAAAGGCTAGCAAAATTTATGGGGTGTCTCCCTGGAGCAAGCATTGCTACCAGTCCATTGAAGATGTTGGTCACATCTTCTTTACTTGTCCCAACTCCAACAGGTTATGGCAGATTATCGGAAAGAAAATTAGACTTCAGAAGAATATCAGTTGGAAACAAGCTCTGTTGGGAGAAGCAATTGGCCCTACTTGGCAATCCTCTAGAATGCCATCAGAGGAGAGGTCCTTTGGACGATCTGGTGGGAAAGATGTGCTTACAGCTTTCGCGACTTCCCCAAAGAGTGGTCAATGAAAAATCGATGTTCCTCCTCGGTAAAAGAATCTCCAACTGTAACAAATCCCCCCCTTTCAGGCATCATAAAGTGCTCCTTCTAATTAACAACAAGCTTAAACCCAAGTTTCCACCACATGAGGGTGATGAGAGGGTGATTAACCTTCTTCATAATGCAATCTAAAATTTGTAAGATACCCCTGCTCTGTGGGACTTGGGGGGTCCCATGGGCACTAGTCCCCTTCACTTGTACTTTTCTTTTCATTTATTTAATACAAGTTTGGGAGAGTAGGCTAAGGCAAAACTTCCTTTTATTTCAAAAAAACTCTTCTTTCAATGAGTCCGATTCCAAAGAATACATACCAGTAGTAAGTCTATAGGACCTATTGTGTATGGATGCTCAATTTTGAAGTGAGCTGCTAAGCATTGTTGCTTCACTTGGAGCACCAATTTTGATGGATAAAAATTTGTATAATTGATTCATAATAGAGATCTCCTTGAACCACTATTACTGTCCTCGGGTAGCGATCAAAATAGTCGGCCCGAAAAACATAGGAGTAACCATGCTGGGGGATGTGGAATGAACCTAATGCTTGAATCAATGATGAAGAAGCTACAACTCCAACCATCTAGGGAAATGAAATTCAAGGTTACTATGGTAGAACAACGCAAGGTAAAACCTATCCAAATAGTCATAAGGGTTGAACTGATAATACAGGGGTCTGAATTTATCTTAGACTTCATAGTGCTATGACTCCCTCTCACATCTCGAGGCTTTCTTTTACTACTAGGATGACCATGGGTTAGACATGCAAAGATCGTGCATGATGGGGGGCAAGACCACATGTGGATACATGATCATGAGAGGATGAAGCAATTGCAGATAAAAACCGGTCCATATCATGCATGAATGGGTACTAAGAGTTCGATGACAACACCTGATGATGAAGAAACTAACTCTTTGAAGTTGAGCAACCTATTTGTAGATGTTGACCTGTCAAGAAAGGTATATACAGAAACGTCTCCTTGTTATACTATAATCTATAGTGAGACACTGTAGGATAAACATGAGAGCCCTTCTGTAGGAAGGCACGATATGTCCTTGTAGGATCGGTAGTTAAGAGGAAGGGGTCTAATGCAAGTGGAGCATGGGGTCAATACATAAGAAGAAGTGGCTCCTTTGGATCGATGGCAATGCCAAGACTAGAAAAGCAAGGAGATGGGTAGAAAGTCTAGAGAACTAACCAAACAAGGTAAATATAACATTACGGATTCAAGGAGCACCTCACATAGCCATGCTAAAAGACGAGCCTTTACCTTTAGTAAATGTGTCTAAGATCAGTTAATATCACACTTAGAAGGAACCAACACTATCTTGTACACAGTTATTCTATTGTTTCAATTTTGTTATAAGAAGTAGACATGCAGAATAAACCCACCGATCTCCTTCTTTTGATCCTCAAACTTAGTTAGAACTCCTTTATCTCACTCTTTTTTTATCCTTTAAGCTTCTTTGTTCACTTCGAGGAAAAGCGAACGCTTGGGAGTGGGCACTGCACATGTGGTAGAATATTGGAAGTTTTTTGTGTGGTTCCAGTATTCTTCCATCGGGTGTTTGTTGTCTCTGATAGTCCTGGCTATCCCAATGGTCAAGCAGTTTGGAGGTGCACGGTGGCATCCGCTATGGTGATTCTTACTTTTTGGGTCCCAAAAGTAGTAGTACATTCAATTCAGTTTTGCCCAAGTATCTATTCTGCACCTTCAAGTACTAAGTTAAATTCTAATTTATTCTCGTGGCCCTTGGCATTATCCATCGCATTGACTACTAGCGGCCTTCATGTTGCTAGCCTTATGTCTTTTTCTACAACACCCTTTTTGGGGTAAAAATCTGAGATTTCCATATTATTCTCTCGTGCAAATGTGAAAATTCAAACTGTGAGTCGCAAAAATCATGGCACAACGAAGGAGAATCTTGGAACAAGGTGGCTCTTCATAGCCAAGGCATACACACAGGGGGGGGGGGGGGGTATACTGATAGATATATTCATAGATACATATGTACATATGTAGAGATTTAGTCGAGATCAACTAAGGACAGATAGCAGTTCAATGAGGCTAGTTCATGGATAATTATAAGACCAAGAAGACTCAATAGATTGCACACATGGATACATGTAACCGTAGGCACATGTAGGTAGGCATTGGCATGATAAACATAGATGCACTCACGGCAAAGATTGCATAGAAGTGAAGAAGAGAAGGCGAAGAGTAGAAGTAGTAGGTTAGTTAAAGATCCCAAGGAGGATCTGAAAAGGAAGTTGTGGTGCAGAAGAAGGGGAAGCCAGTGGTGTGGAGTGATGATTAATGAGTGGTATGTAAGAAGGTTGAAAGTTGAGATGGTCAAAAGAAGTGGAGAATTCTCACAAGGAAGTGTGATAGTTAACAAGGTTCATGCATCAATGATGGAAAGAAGAAGGAAGCTATTAGGCCATGATCTACATCTTCAGAAGCTATAGTGGATTGAGCTTGGAGAAGTCTACATGCAGGGTACTAGTTCATCGCTAGGGAAGGACACGGTGTCCGAGAATGGTGAGTTGGTAAGGGTGCAAAAGACTAGAGTTCGGAGAAATCATTGAGGTGACCAAGTGTTGGGTGTATCCCACTCTATCTCTTTTTTCGTCTTCTATACCAAAGCCTCTAGGTCCAAAGGAAGATATTTATTTATGAAATAACATTTATTTTAGCATTAAACAGTTGTATCATTTCATTATACTCTATGTTCGATTGGAATTCTATGAAGTTTTAAGCATCTGGTTTGGCACGATTTTGTAATGCATTTTTCTTTTGCAGTAGTAAATTGGATTTGCATTTATTCACTTCTCTCTTGTACAAATTATCTAGTTTCTACTTGATTTAGAGTAATTCCTTCATGGTAGAGTGCCGGACTACAATATTTGAATGTACAACCCTTACACTTTTGACAAGTATGTTCTGGTCCACCTCATGTCTCACAACAAACAAGTTACCATCCCTCGCCGAGTATTGAAGAACCAACAAATCAAAATTGACTCTATATAACTAGAGACTAAGCTATACAAGCTCATACACATGAAACTCTATGAGCTAGATATGGCTACACAAGGTTGAGTGAAATCACTCAACCAAGCAAGGGGCTTACTAAGGAAGGGGTTTAAGAGCTCATTCAAACTCTTAGAGAACTTACACACATGTGATATCCTACATTCAAAGTACAATGTGTGTTGATATGGATTTGAAAAATTCCCTATATGTTAGGAATCACTTTCGCTAGATTATAGGCTTCCTCACACCTAAGTGTGATAGATAGAATTTCGCTCTTATGAAGAGGCATTTGAATTCAAAATTTAACACGAGATTTTGTGGCTAACACATTGCAATATTTTTTTTTTGAGAAAAAGCTATGCCCCCATCAACTTGCATGAACTAATTGCCCAAATAATGTTGTGTATGCCCAAATCCGACATCTCAAAAGAGTCATGCAAATCAATCTTAAATTCACAATATGTTTCTCATTAGGACTAGTGAGTAGCATATCATCAGCATATACAACCATGATCAAAAGTACATCATTTACATGCTTAACATATAAGGTGCTCTTAGCTTCACTAGTCTCAAAACCATGTGCAACTTGCAAGTAGGCATATATCTTTTCATACCAAGCACTTGGTGCTTGCTTCAAACCATATAATTCCTTTTTTATACTACACACTTTGTTTTCATTCCATTTCTACAAAACATGATGGGGTTGAAATACAAACAATTCTTCATGTAGATCACCATTCATAAATGCAATTTTAATGTCCAATTGGTGAACATTCCAACCATGATG
Organism: Ceratopteris richardii; assembly: GCA_020310875.1. NCBI lineage: Eukaryota > Viridiplantae > Streptophyta > Polypodiopsida > Polypodiales > Pteridaceae > Ceratopteris > Ceratopteris richardii. The sequence continues at coordinate 32,777,009 of CM035409.1, read as the reverse complement.
AGCTACAAGTGCTTAAATGCTATGAACGGTGGTCATTTGGCATGTGGGAGCAAAGTTCTCATCAAAATCAATGCCTCTTTCTTGAGCATAAACATTGGCAACAAGCCTAGCTTTATACATGTCTACTATTCTATCAAGCTTACATTTCAGCTTGTATACCCATATAGTACCAATGACCTTTTTGCTTGGAGTCAAATCACACAAAGTCCAAGTACCATTCTTCATTATAACATTATATTCTAATTGCACAAAAGCCATCGAATTTTTTTGAATTTTGTGCTTCATCAAAAGGAACGGGCTCATTCTCATCAGAAAGGCTAGATGTAGCCATTGCATAGAAATATGATGCAAAGAAGGCACTATTGCTATATCTTAAAATCTACGCCAGCCATTAGGCATAGTTTTAGCCTCTTCAATGGCACACCTCTCATGGACAATTGCACCATGTAAATTTGCACCAAAAATGGAATGATTTGCATCATCATGTGGAAGATGTAAATGTTCAAAAACTACCTCATTTGGACAAGCACTTGATTGGCCACCTGTAAAAAGAGGCAAGAGTGTCATACACATCTTCAGAGCTAATTGAAGTTTCCTTTGTACATGAAAATAATGGCTGAATTGCATCTTCCACAAAAACAACATTATGAATAACCAAAATGTTGTTACTCTATGGCTGATATAGACGATAGCCTTCCAACAAAAATACATTTGACTCCTTTATTGTCTAATTTCCTATGTTGTTGTTCAAGCAATAATGCATATTTGAGACAACCAAAGACATGTAGATGAGCAATAGATGGCTTGGAATCATGCCAAGCCTCATATGGAGTGATCCATTGTAGTGTTTTGGTGGGGCACTTGTTAAGTACATATGTTACACACATAATAGCTTGAAGCCAGAAGCTATGTGGTAAATCCTCACTTTCGATCATACATGTCACCATATCCATGAGAAACATGTTCTTTCTTTCAACAAATCCAATTTGGTGAGGTGTGTATGACACTATATACCGATGCTTTATCCCACACTCAGCCAAAATGCATTAAAATCATAGAAAACTTTGCTTTCAATGGATACACCCATGCATGCCTAGAGGAATCATCAACTAAAGTCACGAAGTAAAGGTAGTTCTCAAAAGAAGCTGTTTACATAGGACCACACATATTACTATGAACAAAATACAATTTATGAGTAGATTAGACTACACTATCTTTGGAGAATGAGGAACGTTGCATTTTGTCCAAAATAGAACCTTCACAGACATGTTTACAAGGTTCCTCAAGTTTGGGCAAAGAGGACATTGTTTTCGATTTTTGTAGGTAAAGCAAACAAGACAAAATAAAATGACCAAACCATTCATGCCAAAGCTTTGCATCTAAGATAGTTTGAGAATCTTGAACTACACATAAATCATTCAAAGATTTCACATAGTCTATGACATTATACATCCAATGACATAAATTGCTAGAAGCAATAATAGCATCACTATTTGAGAAATCATGGACTATACATCTATCAACAAAAAAATTGACAAACAAGCCAATCTTGGCTAAAGAATGATCTTAACAACTCCCATTAAATTAGAAGAGAAGTTGTTAGTGCATGTGACAGTATTCCCTAAAGGGATAGGCTCAAGTGAATTGAAGAAACTACACTACGAGGTAATATGTTTGGTTTCCCAACTATCAAAGTACCAAACATATGAGTCTACTACATACATACACTACTCATGAGCACATGGATCACAATTGAAAATATAAATTAATGCCTAGGATGACACAAGAATCTACTTTTTGATTGGTCAAGAGTCTCTTGGCCACAAAGGCTTGATATGGCTTAATGGTAATAAGCTCATGGAATCTCATAGTATCATGTGTAATCTGGATTTGTATCCATCGTTCAACAAGAATTGGTGCTTGAGTTGGTCCAAGATAAGGTGGGAGTATAAATTTTCATATCTATGGCACCATGTATTAAGGAAAAAAGGTTGTTCTTATATGAAAAATTCCCTAGAGAGGGATCTGGATCAATGACTTTAAACTCCACTCAATGTTTGAAAAAGCTATGCAACGTCCAATTGAACTTTGGACAACTATTGAAGACCCTTTTCTTACATCAATACATGCTCTTCTAAACATTTATTTTGGTTAAAAATTTTGATTAATATCTCCCCTTGCATTTTCTCCCCAACGTGAGTACTTCGAGCTTTCCATTCTACATCTAATGCAGATTTTACATGCACATGACAAAAAAATGGATACATGACATTTCAATGCACATGTATCTAGTGGTGGGCTAGGTGAGAAAGATGCAATAGATGAAATAGGCAAGGAAACAAGAAAAAATGCATCATTACTACTTGACAAGATAGTGCGGCTCAAATTGTCCTCCTTCGCACTACACATTGCACCTAACTTTTCAAAATTCTAGCGTGAAAAATGATGTGTGAAAAATTCAAAATAGGAATGCAAGATAGTTTAGAAGAGTACTTCCCCTTTATAATTGATGATTTTCGATTCTAGCCAAGCTTGCTAGAACAATATAATAGTGTATCTCCTTAGTCCTTTTATCCCATCCAATAGAAGCTTGGATCCTTCACTCGAGTTTGATAAAGAGCATAGCTCCTTCCTTTGTATCCAATGGATTCCTTGCTTGAATCTTTTAAATCTTGAATACGGAAAACTTCAAGCTAGCTGAGCCTTTGAGAAAGGGAAGATTCCATGGTTGAAGAGAGGGTGCAAAGAAAGACTTTTGGAGCTTGAATAAGCTTAAATATGGAGTTAAGAAGAAGATTTGGCTGAATGGAGAAAAAGATTCATCATATATACTTGGATTTTTCAAGATTTGAAAAGTACAAGAGTATGTGAATGATCTTGAATGTGTAAATATGTAGATAAAATCACCCTCACATTGCCAATAGAGAGAGAAGGCTAAATATTCATGAACGAATGAGCAAGTCTGAATTGAAGGACTTATTTTTCCATCTATCTAGCCATACACACCTAATATGGATCTTAGATGGTGATCTAGATAGGCTCTTGATGAACATCGCACTAGTGCACAATGCTCTATCATCTTATATAGCTTTTTCAACATGAGTCGGTATAGACAAACATAGTCAACAGAGATAAAATAGTCCAAAAAAGATAATACATAATAATATCTCCACAACCAAATGTCCTATCATATTGGCCTTGCATGCAAGGGGGGATAAGCCCCCTTGACCTCGCACATGGGGCAAGCCTCCCTCTTCACTCCCTCACATTAAGGTTCTATGGGAAAATTGTCAAGCACCACAAGGCTTTTATTTTTTACTCAAATGGAAATTAAATGGAATGAAATTTTATGTCCTACCTAATCTCATGGATAGATTGATAAATATCATCTAATACCGTCAAGAATCACACATAAACCTATACTTACTTGGAATTTAGGGTTGCACAAATATCCAAGCTCTTGTAATGGCTTTTTCTCATCATGGGGGCTTTTTCTTATAGTGGGGCACTTATAACTTAGATCTCCATGGATCATTTGTGGTGCCTTGAGGGTGGAGTTTTGAGTATATCTTACAACCCCTCAATGTCCACCCTAGGGTGAACTACCTCTTTGGTCAAATACCAAGATTTGGAAAGTTAAACGAAATCACTCCCACCTGAGAGCCTTGATGAAGATGTTTGTTCCAATTACTTTTCTCCATGACCTCATCCTCGATCAAATCATGCACAAAGTGATATTAAATCTCTATGTGCTTGGTACGTGCATGGAAATCAAGATTTTTTGTGATGACCATCCAAATTTGGTTGTCACTCTTCAACTCTTTACCTCTTGTCTTTGCATTGCTATATGGCATAGTATCCTCCTACACCATAAATCTTCACATGTTGCAACACATACCACTTTGTACTCAGTTTTAGTAGAAGATAATGCTCAACTTCATTACTTCTTATTGACCTGAGAGAAATAAGAAGATCCTAAAGAAAAGGAATATTGAGAAACTCATTCTTTGGTATCAATATCTTCTACCCAATCTAAGTCCTAGTATCCAATGATATATGATCCTTCCTTATAGATAATACCATGATTGATGGTTCCTTTCACATACCTATGTATCTATGTACTTGCCTTCGAATGAGTTTGGCAAGGCTTATTAGAGAACATGCTTACTACTCCAATAGCATAGGAGATATCTTCTCTACTATTTGAAAGTTGGTAAAACATAATATTCGACATTATCTCCATGACTAGAAGTCCTATCTTCTCATCCCTATGAGCCAATAGGATAGGCCCATCAAAACTCGTAGAATGAGGCAAGCCCCCTTGGCACTCCTCCCATTAAGGTTCTATGGGGGAACCATGTGGCACCATAAGGTCTTTTATTGCCATTGAATGGAAACCCAATGGCCAGTTTATGCCCTCCATTGCACCATGGCTAGGTCTCCAAAGATCATCTATAACCATCAATGATCCTGCATATACCTTTTCTTTCTTGGAAGTTAAGGTCCCATAAATGTTCTGGCTCTAACAATGGCCTTTCCTGATAATGGGAGCCTTACAACTTAGAGCACCATGAATCATTTGTGGTCACTTGAGGGATGATTATTGAATTTATATACAACTTTGAACTCCCAAACATGCCTCTATGTATAGCTCTCATCAAGGGGTAATGTACGTAAGCAAGTATATACATGTCCTCCATCTGTCCCAATCCTCTAGAGTCCATTGAAATGTTAATTCAATGAGGAATCCTAGTCTTCTCGAGTAGAGAATCCTTCTAAAAGGACATAGAGCTCATGCAAAACATTCATCCATGACTCTCATGGGATTTGAATCCAAAACCTCCTCGTTCTCATCCTGGATACTTACCGAGTATGCCAAGCTTCTTTCCTACCTTTAGAAAACCGTGTGCTTGACTTGATTTCCAGCTTGTTTAAGTCAAGTCAACTTATAACAAGGGGATTGTTGAGAATTTAGATTCAACCAAAAGAAGTTATATGTACAATTTAACACTAACACTGAGTCACAACAAAGGAGAACAAAGACATGTTCTCTTTTTCTTTTTACCTAAATACCATTATATGAAGCAAAAAAGTGGGCATTTTACAATATCTAGAAAGCATCACGAGTCTTGCTTGTAAATATTGTCTTTAGAAGCTTGATCTCAGATCCCAAGTAGTCAAGATAGATATACTAAAATTCTTGCTGCCATGAAAAGTAGTTGTTGAGCATGACCAAGAATCCCACATCATGATCTTGGACAATAGATTAGAGTTGAAAAGGTACATGTAAGAATTCGCGAAGCTCCTTCATTACATCTATAACCTCAATAAGCACAGAAGATAGCTAATTAAGAGTTACTCGAAAGTTAGAGAACATGTGTTGTAAAAATCAGAGCATTTTAACAAGGCAATTAAGATCATCCCCTTTGTATGGTTAAGATCCCCATTGAATGCCTGGCCATATTAACGGAATATGAAATACACTTCACAAAAGCATTCCCAAGAGAAGATAATATTCAACAAAATTATACTAAGAAACATTCACACATGATCAGAGAAATGCTCAAGATAAATCAAGCTGAACACGAAGTGGAAGCAGAACTCCAAATTATATTTCCATTAAAATGATATTTTACATTTCATGTGTTTTACAAGAGTTATGTGAATCTACAATAGAAGCTGATCATAGCTTTCCTCAGGCTCAAGGGTATTGGTATCCTCTGGCACATTAGAACACCTATCTTGCCTCTCTTGCTCCAAGATTGGCTCTTCAAGGTCAGCCATGTCCCCAGGTTCATCTGCAAGTGGGGGAACAGGCTCCCTTGAAGCTGCTTGGAATCTCTCCGTATCTGCAATGTGCTTCCTTCCAACCTCTTGGTCTTCATCTGGGCATTCATTCAGCCCATTGATTCTCATTCTAATGAAGCTCACTTGAGCATCATCCTTCTCCACAGCTATGCAGTGCCTGAACATCTTTAAGGAGCAAGCCAGAGTCGTTCCTGAAACAGCAGAAAACCTATTAGAGGCTTCAATCAACAATGAATAATGAAAATTGTGAAAATTGAAATTACCTGTGCCCGAAAAAAGGTCTAGGACCCAGTCATCATCATTGGAAAATAGCTGAAGCAATCTCATTATGAGTTTTTGTGGCTTCTGATAAGGGTTAACCAATGTCATGTCCCCAGCTACATGACGAAGTTTCTTGGTAACGGCTGGGAACATGAGCACATTTGAGATCCCATTCTCATTGCAATGCTCCCTGACTCTCCTTTTGCTTACTTCATCATAATAGCCCACTGTAATGCATTCAGTGGCACTCACAAACCGATGCAAAGGAGTGTGATTTACGTTTGTCTTCACCCTGCAAAAAAGAACTATGAGTCACATAGGGCATCATGAAAGCCATGGAGATAGAAAGAAGATTACTTACCAAGTGAGGCACTCGACAGCATGACATCTTGCTTTCAAAGCAGTTGAAACAGAGAAAGACTGGTCTCTACTATGGAAAATTACTATCCTCCAAAGAGGAGACATAGTTAACTCTGCAAAATCAGTGACCATCTTCCGAATCTGAGGGTGTTTGAAGGGTTCATCATCATTAACTGATCCTAACATCCTAAATCCATAGGGTATGTCCGCTATGAGAAGGGAGAAATGTTTTCTAGGCACAACAGAACAAATATTATTTACATCACTACAGAACACATTGTAATATACAGGCCTAAGGGGGTCTAGGGGATTGGAGAAACATTTAAGATCGGGTTCATCATCAAAATCCATCTCCTTCGCTTTCAGTCTAGATTTCTCATGCCTTGCTCTTTGAATGTGAGCAAGGAATGCAGGGGGGCAGTCATCTAGTACCTCTATAGACTTACTTTTCCTTGGTTTCTGCAGAACAAATTGGAAAAACAATTAGAAGAGCTCTTCAGTACAGCAAACAGAACATAAAGAACGGATGTATGGCATCGATTTCTTGTTGGGGTAGATGCTAGGCATCGACCTTCTACTAAAAATCGATGCTTGGCATCGACCTAGGGACCTAAGTCGATGCCTGGCATCGACTTTTGCCACGAGGTCGATGCCAGGCATCGACTTTTGTTGCAGGTCGATGCCAGGCATCGACTTATGCTGCAAGTCGATGCCAGGCATCGACTTATGCTGCAAGTCGATGCCAGGCATCGACTTATGCCCCCAAGTCGATGCCAGGCATCGACTTATGCTGCAAGTCGATGCCAGGCATCGACTTATGCCCCCAAGTCGATGCCAGGCATCGACTTATGCCCCCATGTTGATGCCATGCAATGCATCAAATTGTTTAGTATGACATATTCTGATAAGAGAATCTACCCAATCACGAAACAGGATGAAATATTCTGATAAGGCTTTGTAGGATGATGTGGTTGGATAGTCTGCTTGGACCTCTGTCCAAGAAAAGCAACCCAGCCTCTTCATCATCACCTCCTGAATCTTCATGTACACTTTATGACTACAGACACATAAATATAAAAGAGACTAGGTTAGACAAGAAGCATGGGAGGAGGGAAAAAGGATCTGAGAATAACATACATACTTATTGAGCTCAGTGACCATCTCCTCGAGGCTCAACTCCTTCGAGATTACCCTTGACAAGGTTGATATGATCAATGTATCATCCTTGATTCCTTGAAGGGCCCTCCATGGGGTCAGCTTCATGTCCTCAGGAGCCTCCTCAATTGAAAGGTCAACTTTCCTTCCCTTTCCCCTCAGATCAATTTGTGGGTCTGGCCTCGACTTTCGTTGCTTCTGGCCCTTGACCTCCTTATGCTCCCACATTGTGAAGATTCTATCCTGAAGATCCCAGATCTCACCTGATCTGAATGCCAGTTGAAACCATGGGTCATATTTCCTCAAAGCATCTGATTTTCTATTCTCATCCAATGCAATTCCAACCTCAATAAGGCATTGCTTTCGTAGATTGGGATGTATTCTCCCAGCTTCCTTCACAAGACAATCTTCGTATTCATGGTGGAAGAAACGAATTCTCTCTATGGAGGACATTTTCTGCCTGTAGTCATTATCGTTGTTGTGATCCCAAGCAAGAAGCTTGGCTTCCTCAGTTGTAAGACCAGCATATATCTTACACTCTGCATACCTAAAGAAAAATGTAGTAGGGTGCTCCTTCACTAACTGTCTACGAGCCTCTGCAGAGTGTGAACCTCCAATCACATAATAAGTGTACTCCTCAAACAAATTCTCATTGAAATCCTCCACACAGCTGCACTCATGCGGATCCACCATTACAAGGAATGGCACAACAGTAGCATGAGGATTAATTTTCATTTTCTTCTTAAGATTTTGGACATGCAAATTATGTGGCTCCCTGATCTCAAGGGGCCTCCTCCCTGTGACTGGATCCACTGGTGGCCTGTGGATAATATTAATAGGCAGGTGGAACAACTGCCCCTTCTTCACAATTTTTCTTCTAGCTATGTCCTCCCTCATCTTATTCTGCTCAGTGCCAAGCACACCAGATGCAAGCTCTCCACCAGGTGCAACAATAATGTCCCCAGAGCTAGAGCTTGAGTCAGAAAAGTCCTCTTCTGCAATTATCTTCTTTTTCTTTTGGGGCTTTTTCTGCACACTCTGCTTACCCCTTGCCTTTACAGGGGTCGTCTTCTTGTGCTGTGTTGGCATGATATTGCCCTGTATCCATGGCATCAGGTCCTTGATGAAATTCACTGAGTCTCTGCACATCTGAGCTAGCTCCTCTGGAACACAGCACTCTCGGCACAAGAATTCCATCTTGCATATGACATTTCTTAATCCCTTGGATGTCTCCACCAAGAAAAGCAGGTTGTCAGAATCTTCATCTTCATAATCCAATTTGTAAACAAGGCCATACTGAAAACCTTGTGTTGTCGTGATCTTTCCTCTGCCATAGGCCCCTGCGAACACAAGGAGGACTGCATTCTTCTCTTCCACGTACTAAAGGCACCATTCGAGATTTGTCATGTCCCGAAGTGGACGATCTGTCTTCATGACCTCTGTCTCCCTCGACCTTTCCTTCATACTTGGATCCTCCACAGGAATTTTAATGCTACTCTGTCCACCTGAGGATATTCCTAGTGGGTTGCTGGCCTTCTCAGAGGATAATGGTGCAATAATTTTCTTTGCCTTTGCTTGGTGACCACTGCCTTTGTCACGTTGCTGGTCAGCAGAGCCCATGGTGACTCTGAGCTTCTTAATGGGCCTTTCATCCTTGTACTCCGCATCCCTGAAAGCAATTGGAAATATCAAGCAATAAGAAATATCAGCCCATGTCCATGCAAGGCATGGATTTTCAGCTTCAGGTCGATGCCAGGCATCGATGTTTAAGTGCATGTCGATGCCAGGCATCGACTTTGTGTGCAAGTCGATGCCAGGCATCGACTTGAGGGCCCAAGTCGATGCCTGGCATCGACTTTTGGGCCAAGTCGATGCCTGGCATCGACTTTTACCCTCAAGTCGATGCCTGGCATCGACTTGAACACAAAGTCGATGCCTGGCATCGACTTGGGCACAAAAGTCGATGCCAAGCATCGATTTGGGCCCAAAAGCCGATGCCAAGCATCGATTTTGCACCCAAAAGTCGATGCCTGGCATCGACTTTTCAGTGCATGATGATGCTGGCAAGTCGATGCTTGGCATCGTTTTTTGGGACCAAGTCGATGCCTGGCATCGACTTGGGGCTGCAATTCGATGCCAGGCATCGACTTGCACCCACAAGTCGATGCCAGGCATCGACTTGCAGGAGCAAGTCGATGCCAGGCATCGACTTGGGGCTGCAAGTCGATGCCTGGCATCGACTTGCAATCCTAAGTCGATGCCTGGCATCGACTTACACCTTAAAGTCGATGCCAGGCATCGACCTGTACATGCTTTGGATCCATATTTCGACAGGCAAGAAAAATAGGGACCTAGAAATGAGAAATTTACACAGACATACAGAGGGAATCTTTTTGGAATCTTTTTTTTAGTTATGATTTTGTCTACCTCTTGGTACTTTTGCCAACATTCTTCTTCTCCATCAGGCTTGGCTTGCTGGTATGCTGACCTCTGTGCTCCATGGCTGTCTGTGCTCTGCTGCTCTCTCTTGCTCGTGGATTTTGAAAATGCGAATGATCTCCTCCTCTGGTATTTATAGGCAATTGGGTAACTTGAACCAGAAACTAACTGGATCTAACTGAATGAGTCCACTTGCTAACTAAATCTGTCAACTTATCTAACCAGGGAATAGCACCCACACAAATAGGCTGTTTCAGAGCCACTTTAATGAAATATTCATAGACCCTTACAACTATTTATATACATTTGCATAGAAATTACATTTCAATGGCAAGAGTATGGTATGTCCATGAGGATGTCTCAACTCATGTAGAGATTTGTTTCTAAGAATCTCTTTCTTGGGAGAAAATCAAGTCAAAGTTGTGTTAAATGTGGGAGACTAATGACATCTTCATAGTATTACCCTCCACACTTTAGTTCATATTCACATTTATCTTGTAACTCACTCTTGAAATGGAAAATCACTTTGAATAAACATTCTAGTACAGAACCTTGCAACTATTTATATACATTTGCATGGAAATTAAACTTCAATGGCAACAGTATGGTATGTACATGAGGATTTCTAATCTCATGTAGATGTTTTTTCTTAGATTCTGTTGCTTGGGAGAAAATTAGGTCTAAGTTGTGAGATTAATGACATCTTTATAGTGTTATCCTCCATACTTTAGTTCATATTCACATTTATGTTGTAACACATTGTTGAAATGGAAAATCAATGTATGAATATACTTTCTGTGTGCCTCTTTTACACATAATTCTTTTTCAATATACTTTCATCTACCTCTTTGATATCTAGCCAAGACCACAATAAAACCTAATCCTTGAAATCTTAACCAAATGTAAAATTTCTTCTTGTATAGTGTTCAATGGCATAGCATATTCCAGTTGGAACTCAACTTGGATATATTCCAGTTGTAAAATTTCTTCTTGTAAAATTTCATCCAAACAATTTTATTATATATTCCTATTGGAACACAACTTTGATATATTTTGATTCATTCACAATGCTTAGACTGAATGACTCATATGAAGTTAGAAAAAGATCATTTGAATCAAAAGTGAATCAAATCTTTGGTTCCCTTATTAGTGTATATTTGAGTAATTAAGTGATTTGATGTAATTTGATGTTTTATGTTATTTAATGTACTTTAATAAGCTTTTGATTTCATATCTTCTTGATGTGACATTTGATGTGATATCTTCACTTGATCTCGGATTTCTACTTATTTAAAAAGGTCATTCATCTTCAGTCTTCTCTGAACTCAGTGAAGATGAGCTCAATCTTTTCAGTGGATGCTTGGGCATCAGCTTCCTCTGCTCATATTGATTCATTGTTCTCAGTTGAGCCTTTCCAGAGAAGTGATGATCCCTATGATTTAGAACGTGCTGATGATTCCATGTTTTCTGTTGAGTCATTTAAGTTATCCAATTCACAGTGCAATGCTGCTCATACAAATGCACCTCTTGATCTCCCATCTGATCCAACCATTGATCTCCCTTCTGATTCAAGTGCATGTGGAGCAACGAAAAAGCAAAGCAAGCTCAATCTACGATTTAAAAGAAGGTCTCGTGAAGTAAGTCGAAAAAGATTTAAATTTCTTACTTCAGATAGACAGATTGCATTGGATATTGTGAAGCATTGTTGTGGTTTGAAATGCTTGTATAATTTAGGGATGAAGAAACTAAAGCACATAAGAGAAAAATTCCTCCATTTAGATAGTGAAAGGCAAGATATATACCTTGTTTCTTGCATGCAAATGATTGAGGATAACATGTCAGTAACGCGTGTTGGTTTTGAATATTTCTTTACTCAAGGGATGCCATGCTGTAGGGCTGCATTTAAAATTGCAATGGGTGTAGGAAATTTTAGAATACATAGGGTTCAACAAGGGTTTTTGAATGGGGATCTCATTTTGGATACGTTCCATGTTGGGACCAAAGGATCTGTTGGACGTCATGCAATGAATTGGATGATGAACTATTTTAGCTTGCATTGTGAAGTTATGCCTACAACTGGAAGGTTGCACTTGTCAGATAACTTTACTCGTCGAGAGGTATTTCAAATATATAGAGAAGACATGGAAAATAGAAATGAGAAGTATGTGTTGTATCGTCACTTTACTCGATTATGGAAGGAAGAGTTTAACAATGTTTCTATTCCTCGTAAAGTTAGAATGGGTGAATGTTCAGTTTGCGCCACTTTGAAAAACATGGCAAAAGGGGCTACAACACCACAGGAAAAGCATAATTTTAAAAACCTTCTTAACAACCATCGTGAGAGTCAAGCATTAGAGAGAAAGAAAGCAATTCATCATCGAAGTAAGGCACTCAGAAATCCGAAGCGTTATATGTGTTTGTTGATCGATGGTATGGATCAGAAAAAAACTTGTTTGCCACATTTTTATCGCATCCCTAAGGACATTGGAGATGAAGTCCTTGTGCAAATGCATTTGGTTGGCGCTTTGGTATACAATGGAACTGTAATGTCCAAGGTTTTCTTCACATATCCGAATGTGCATAATGATCCAAACCTTACAGTTACTGTCATTCATCGTGTTTTGCAATCATGGAAGGGTCTTTTGCCACCAACTCTATATTTGCAACTAGATAATACTCCAAGAGAGAACAAAAATTCTACAGTCTTTGGATATTTAAGCATGCTTGTTGAAAAACAGGTATTTCAGAAGGTTAAGGTAAATTTTCTTCTGGTTGGCCACACTCATGATCACATTGATCAAATGTTCAGTACTTTCTCTAAGAAGTTGGCACGTAACAATGCTTTTACTCTTCCGATTTTATCTGAGCTGATTTCAGAAGCATATACTCCAAAACCAGAAGTTCAACACCTCACACAGATTTATGACTTTAAGCACTTTTGCTCAATGGGCCTTGATAACAGTGCTAAGGTTTTGGCTCCATTGCACAATATTAGTTTCAACCATGTATTCTTGATGAGGAGGGTTGATGAAATAACCCTTTTATTTGCAAAGCAGTATTCATCTTCTCTTGGGTGGGAGCCTAAAGAGGGATGCAGTTTCTTATTGAAGGTGCCTAATTTGTCTACTGTAACATTGTATGGTGCAGAACAATCACCATATGAAGATAAAAACAATACAGAAAGATGTGGAAGTGTGGTTGATCAAAGTAAAAGCTGGATGCATACACTCATTGAAAAGAAGAGACATATTGAGCGTGCAAAAAAATATGCTGGAGATCAAGATGTATCTTGGTGGGAGGACTTTTTCAATCATCAAGAAGAGATTATACAGTATACAATTGCAGGTCACTGGCCAGTTGATGTTCCATTCACATGGGATTTTTGTACACAAAGATCCGTGAATGTGGCCCAAGCATGTAATGCAGATGCACTTCAAAGTTTTATACATCCACCAGAAAGAAATATTTATGTAGGCCCAAGGATGACAAAACAGGCAGAAGCAAGATGGCAAGGAAATTTAATAGAGATAAATGTTGGAACGCTTATTGCAGTACTTGCTGATGGTGATGAGGCTACCAGACCATTTTGGATTGCAAAGGTTTTAGAGATAACTAAAGATATTGATCAGAGAAGAATAGAGGCTTTGGTGGTGCATTGGTATTACACTAAAAGTAGTAATGCATTCACAGGTAAATATAACTTAGAAATGGTGTGTGATGCTAAACGAACAGGTTCAAAAAGGAAAAAGAATATTCGAAGCACATCCACTCTTAAAATGGATGATGTAGATATTCTTGTTTATGATTTTTCCTTGACAAAAACTGGTCACTTGAGGAAAGCAACAATCAACATGATAAAACAAAAGCTTCCAGATGTATGTGGTACAGGAAATCATAGGAAAACAAGAAGAGTTGTGCATGATCCTGCAGAATTTGGTATGTACGTGGATGAAGATAGAGCTCTTGTGGATATAGAAGAAGAAGAAGAGAGCTCTCAACAGTATGAGACTGAATCAAGTGCATCAGATGATGAGGGTGTAGACATAGATCGACAAAGTTGTGAGTTGCATTGAAGCTCTCAGACATTTTTAGTGCTTATGTAAATGCCTCAAAGTAGTTTGGTTAATGAAACCATGTTTTGTAGCAATTTTGAATAACAATCAGATATCCACCCATTAAAGATATGTCTAAAATGTTATTTTTGTGTAAAAACTATTGACTTCCACATTCTTATATATATTTTAGACATGTCAATGTCTTAGCATATAGATTTTGGACATGTCAATGTCTTATCATATACATTTTGGGACACGTCAATGCCTAATATAGTGAAATTTTGACTACATTTTGAGCTCATTTTTTTTTGAGAAAATGACAAAAAACGTCAAAAATTACTTGTTTTCACCTCATTTTTGTAATATATGTATACTGGTGTAAAGGAATTCCAAAAATGAGGTGAAAACATGTAATTTTTGACGTAAGTGTTCTCTTTTTACGACATAGTTCTCGTTTGTTACGACTCGCTGTTCACTTTCTTGCACCAATTTGGAATGGAACTAAAACTTACGAGTTTTCTCTTACTGGATTGTACCAAGGTAGTCCATTTCTTTGGTCAGCAAAAGTGCAATGTCTACTTGTTGTGGTAGCTACATACTAGAATCATGGAACTATTTAATTGTTCTATATAAAAAAAAGGTGAAATGATGGATGCGTCCTCATTGACACTTATTATTGCACTTACCATTATTCTTTACTGTGATAATTGAGGAAGCTACACCCTAGCTAAGCAAGTCGATGAATTGTATTTGTCAATTATTATACCTGTGTTAGAGAAAGTGAACATATGAGGGCCTCGGAACTTCCAAAGCTACATACATGTATTATTTTACATCTCCTCAATTTTGAGGATGCATAAAAACAAGAAATGCTAAAGTGTGATACAAAACTTTGGAATCTGGGAGCAAGTATGCACAAAAAAATTATCAATATAAGAACAACTATAGAATCACGAAAAAAAAGATGTATCATGCACTAGGTGTAAAATAAAGAAATATAGAGCTATTGGTGTATATACGAGATGAAAATGAAACTCTTAAATAGGAGAAAAGGTTTCCCAATATTGCTAAGTACGTTCATACACATCAGTACTAAACTATATTAATGCAAAACACAAAAATCCACATCAAGCTACGAAATGATGTTTACACACACACACATATACATACATGCATACATATATATATATATATATATATATATATATATATATATATATATATATATATATATATATATATATATATATATATATAGAGAGAGAGAGAGAGAGAGAGAGAGAGAGAGAGAGAATTTCATTAAGATGCTTATCTTGAGACTCAAGTAAGACCAAAATAGTTGTTCCTAAACATAGTCATGAAATTCAAAAAATAAGAGGCTCGTTGTGAATCGTTGTGTTGCTATAAATATGTACACACACACATACAACATACACATACATTAGGATTCCTTGAGTACCTTGAAGCTCAAGGAAACCAAAAAAAATCATAAATATAGTCATGAAACTCAAAAAATAAGCATAACCCACTTGTGAATCAGCGTCTTTCTACAAAGCTTGGTTCAGCCCCATATTTGATATAGTATTGAAAAAACCAACGTAAGAAGTACTAGGTGCATTCTAGTGGCTTTATCCACGATATGAGTTTTAGGAATACTAAATGTCTTCTCGCTTGACTAACTTGTTGTTTGCATTGATAAAGGATTTCGATGGATTCAAGGTGCTAAATATTTTTTAGGGATATTTATGAATTTCCATAGGAATCAAGGGGCTCTAGTTTTTCCGGGGATAATTATGGATCTTGCTGTGGATTGTAAGGAATAAACTACAACCAAGAAGTTGATTTGATTGTGATTGCAGTCAAGATAACATTAAGAGCAAGAATGAGTGTTTGAAATTTTAGGTGCCTTATTTTGCGCGGACACATTCACATTAAAATGTGGGATAGTATGAGAAACAAAATATTAAACATTCCACCTCCATGTTTAAGATCAATTCAAGAATGTGAATAGAAACTTGCATAAGAGTTCTTGATATACGTTTGACTCTGGGCGAAGGCCAATCATTAAAAGGAATAGTAAATGCTTGTATTATATATTGTAAATAAATAAAATCAATCGAACAAATGGTTTGAAGTTCATCCAATCTTTGATGGCCAACGATTCTCTTTTTGTTTTATACTCAATGGAGAGAAGTTTTTGGCATTTGCCCACTTGATAAACTTTATCATACATGATTGGGAAGCATAATGGAAATTGATTATCTTCCTTATGGTTAAAGAACGCAGTTGTATTCCAATTTTCTAGACAAGACTTGAACTCAAGACTTCCTCCTAGAGACTCAAGGTATCAAACCACTAGACTACGCGAGCTTGAAACTCAAAATATGTCCAGCCAAGAATTAAAAAAAAAAAAGAAAACATACTGAAGCATTTGTGGACGTGAGCACGTAAGTTCTCTGTGAGGTAATGCATAAACGATGTAAAGTAATCCTTTTATTTAAAAAAAAAATACAAAAAAATAGGCAAATGATATGTAGAGGGGAGAGAAAAAACTTCCCTATGTTCTGCAAATGAAACATTTGTTTGTTGAATTCAGATGTCTGCAAAGCGCCCCTGTCTTCACTAGCAAATGTAGCAAGTGTAGCAAGATGTCTGCAAATGTAGCAAGTCTTAACTTGTGGTTGATCTTCACTAGCATTCCTTGTCGCAATGGAGGACTCTTCACCGTTGTCCTCCTTGTCCTCTGATTGGATTTCCTTCGGTGCATTGAACTTCCATGTTACAGCTTTCTCAGGAGAAGGATCAGGCGTAGCAAAGAGCTCCCTGTCATGGACAGGGGTGAGCTTCGAGGGACATCCCGTGAGCACTCGCTCCATGAGTGCATGAAGTTCCAAAGGGCCAGTAAAATGGTTGCCAAATGGATGATCAAAGCATGGTGCAACTCGTTATGGGCTAAACTAATTCTCAGAAACAAACTTTTGCTTACTTTAAAGTGCCTCCCTAGATGGAAGGATCTTGACCTAATCATTTTGATTTTCTCTCCTATTGTGGTGACTCCTAGAGGTTTTCGCTTGGTTTCCTCTTTGTGGAAGAGTTGGAATAGAATGAAGCTATACATCAAGGCGGTAAGGATTGGAAGTGTGCAACCGAGATGAGAAAAAATTACAATCTCATTTTAGATAAGGGGAAAAAAAGAAATTGACTCCATGGACCTATGGAGTAAAGGACTTCATCTTTGAAAACATCTCTAGAATCAAGAAAGAAGATATTGGATTAGGATCAACGATGATGGTATTTTGCCGACAATGGTCATGGACAAGGAAACCACCCTGGACCTGAGATTCCATGTGATTTCTATATCTCATGATAGGCTTAGAGTTTCGGGAAACCAATGCTTCCATTACGTCCGAAGCATGCCAAAACCCTAAGATCGCCTGCCTACTTGCCTCGTTCAGATATCCAAAGCTCATGTTTCAAATTGACGACATCATCAATTCGTAACCACCTTTCATGAACCACCCTTGAAAACCTATATAAGGAGGGGTTGGCCACATTCATAATCAGCCTTGGGAGCTCAAGGAGTCATGACTGCCAAGTAAGTACTCTCCAAATTCCAGCTCTAGTTCTTGTCTTGTTCCTTGTTCCAGCCATGTCTAGTCTAGTTCTTGGACATCCTGTCTTGTCCTCTTGTAATCTCGTAGTACGAGATCTTGTCGAGTTCTTTCTTGTATCTAGTTCATCTCCCAGAAGGGAGTTCTTGTAATCCATATATCTTCGAAGACCTAACTCATCGACAGACACAAGTCGAGATGGGACATCCAGTGCATGTAGGTGCACTCCTCCAAGAATTACAAGAACGAATCAGGAGTCCTCATAAGTCATAGTGAACAAATCTCTCATCTATCCATTCTAAGCGGATTTGTAGGTCCACTCATATTCAAAAGGAGCACAAGTGGTTATGTTTAGGAGTAGGAGACTATCTATAGGTGCTCCGAGAAAGAGCCCATAGTAGCCCTTTCATTTATTGAAGCACAGTACCCCAATTATATTTTGAGCCTATGTGAATCAAGAGATTTGTGTATATTTTTAGCTTATGTGGCTCAAAAGTTTTTTTTTTTTGGATTATGAAACAAGTATCTATTCTACATGATAACTTGAGTACTGTGTATTTGGAGTAGAACCACCTATTTCAGGCAATATCAAAGAACATGGAAGTTGTGGCACAAAGCTTAACACTTTTATAGGTGCATTGCATGAAGAACTTGGGTTGAAGGTTAAGGAGAAGAGTTGGAGATTCAAATTCAACCAAATTAAGCTATGTGCAGGATCCCAGACTTGTTGAGAACAATTATATCAACATGATTATTTTGAACAATTATATCAATTGTTGAAACATCAAGATTACACTATGCTTGAGGTGGATTTGATCTATATCAAAAACTATGGCTTTTGGATTACGTCAAAAGAATATCCGTTGGAGAGTTCTTTTACCTATGCTCATTTATTGTATTTTTTTGAGATATTATTGATGGTTCATTTACCGTTGTAAAAGCCTTGAGCTTTATACATGTAAGAGTAGAAAGAGAGAGCCCAAATTCCACGAATTTGTTGTGGTTGAGTTGCATTCAATCAATCAATCACCTAAAAGTAGATCAAACTAGATCTTCACTTTTCCTAGATTATAGGAAAGTGAATTGATTCCCTCCAACAACTCTTACCGCCTTTAGTTGAATTCAAAATTCACTTGTAGAAGTTGTGGATCACTTCTAGAGTCTATATAAAGACTTCAAATCACCTGCAAAATACATGGAAGCACTATACATACACTTGTGACCATCATTGTCTTGCTCCTTCATTTTTTGCATCATCATCTTTGCCAACAACAAGCTTGCAGAGGCTGTTGCTCTCTCTACAAAGCTTCAAATTAGATGAAAGATAACACATTTGAAAGTATTATTGTCTAGTTTATGCATGTACATTTTCATAGGATTTATTTTAGTATATTGGGAGAACGTCTAGTTTTTCTGTCTTGGGGTCAATCTCTGCATATTCCTGAAAAATAGGAGGTACCACCGTTGAGTGCCTAATTCATTCCTAAACCATATTTTGCGTAATCCTTATACTTTTGTGCATATATACACTCAACCATATTTGTATCACTCCCACAAAAGTATTCTTTCTAATTCTGACTACGTTGGTCGCTATGAGCATTTGAAGTTCATTGTCTCTTCCATAGATAGTAAGTTTCTTGAGCTAATCGATGTGCAAACCTATATGTTTTGTATCGACTCTTTTTTCTTCGTTGCTCCAAAGTACATAGTGCATTTTATTGCACTTATCACATGCCTATGAGGTCTATTTGAGTCTCCATAAGCTCAAGGGCTAGTCTTGTGCCTATTGGCTAGACCAAAATCCGTTGCTTCGCAACTCACTTTTCTACCTCCTACAAGCTTCTCCAAGTTCTTTGAGTGGTATCACAGCGAGATCAAGATGGGTGATGGCTTTTCCTCAATTATTGAGAAGCTTGATCGACACAACTACGCGGCTTGGCAAATAAAAAAATAGCCATATTTTCAAGGTAGAAATCTTTATGGAATTGTAGCAGGTGATGAAGCTATGCCTATTCCAAGATCCAAAGGAGTACCTACACAAGAGGAGATAGATAAGCTCAAACTTTGGTGTGCAAGGGATGCTCAAGCAAGGTTGTACATACTAAACTCTATCTCTGACTTTTCATTACCACATATTAGAGGATGCAAGACATCTCAAGAGACTTGAGATGCCCTTGAGACTTTCTTTTTTGCTAGTACCAAAGCAAGAAAGAATCATCTTTGGAATGAGTTCAACCAAATGAAGAAGACACCTAAACAAACCATCACAGATTTTGTTACCAAGGTCAAGGAGATTGCAGATCAGTTAGCATCCATTGGAGAGCTGATTGAAGAAGAGGCTATCATGAGGCGAATTCTCAATGGGATTCAAAGTGATAAGCAATGACAATCTTTCAGGACGGCTTATGTCTCATCATGGATGTGCAAACTCCAGACTTCAACATCTTTCTTGGACAACTCTTCAATCAAGAGGCCAACAATAGCATAAAGGAAGGTAACTCCTATCATGGTAATTCAAATAGTCCTCTACATGCAAATAAGAAGGATAAGAAGCTAAAAGGAAAGAAGAAGGAAGAAGATGAAGAGGAGACTTCCCAAGCCAACTTCGCAAGCAAGAGCAAGTGGGAAGGGAAGAAGAAAGGACCAAAGCATGACAAAGCCAAAGGTCAAAATTTTCAACCTTGTTCCATTTGCGATAAGACCAACCACACCACTCAAAATTGCTAGTTCAATGGGAAGACCCAGAAAGGAAGTGGAAGAGGTGCATATGGCAGCAATAGAGGCAGAGGTGGACACAACTTCAACAATAACAATAGAGGCTACAATAGAAGGGACTTCAACAATTATTCAGAACATCAATCATATGAAGAATCATTGCTTCTTATGAATCTAAGCCACAAAGAAGTTAAAGAAGATGATCATTTGTTCTACATAGACTCTGGATGTTCAAATCATGTTGCAGGCAACATTGCTCCTCTATCTGATTTCGAAAGTCAAAAGCATAGACATGACGTTCAAACACGGGATGATACAAAGCACAATGTGGAGACGATTGGTAATGACAAAGCTTCCAATGTTGAGACAAACATTCTAAGTAAGGTTCTCTATGTACCCACTATCACTAAAAACCTAATAAGTGTAGGCCAAATAGTTGAAAAAGCCTTGCAAGTTAGGTTCACCCAACATGAAGCTTTTGTGGAGGATCCATGTCAAGGCTTCAAGAAGATAGCTAGAGGTGAGAAGCATGGTAGGCTCTTTACTTTTGAAGGTGTTTGGTTGTTTAGCTTATGTTCATATACCATCACAAATAAGAGGTAAGCTAGATGAAAGGGCAACAAAGGCAGTTTTTATTGGATATGATTCAACTCAAATGGGTTACAAATTCTATAATCCTTCAACCAAGAAATTCACTACAAGTATAGATGTTGTGTTTGAAGAACACAAGTCTTGGTATGATGAAGACAAACAAAAGGTAACTCTACCATATGATCTTGATTCTGACTCTCATCAGTTAGGAAGCAAACATGATAGAGAGGTCTAGGATTCAAGAAATGATACAGACAATGACCAAGATGAAAGATAAAAGGATTAAAAACTATGGAAGTCAAGAGGCAAAGCAAAGATGCAAGAGGTTGGAGAATGCTCCAAACAAGCACCTAGAAGATCAACAAGAGAGAAGAAATAGCTAGAAAGGTATGGATATGATTCCACATTTGTTACAAAGCATTCAATCTACTTGGAAAAAGATTCAATTTCAAAAGAACCATCAACTTAGAGGCAAAGGGAAACCCTAATTGGGAAAATGCCGTGAAAGAAGAAATAGATGCATCAAAGGAGATGGAAACTTGGGATTTGGCTCCAATGTCACCAAATGAAAAGGTAATTGGTTGCAGATGGGTATATAAAGTTAAAGGATAATTTTGCAAGTACAAGGCAAGATTACTTGCCAAAGGATGCTCACAAACCATGGTATAGACTATGAGGAAACATTCTCACTAGTTGCAAAGATGACTACAATCAAAACATTGATAAGTGTAGCTCCTACAAGGAATTCCAGACTCCTCCAAGTTGATGTGCAAAATGCATCTCCAAATGGTTGGATAAGTGAAGAGGTATACATGTCACAACCACTTGGTTTTGAAAACCCTAACCATGCATATTATATTTGCATACTTAAGAAACCATTGTATGGATTGAAACAAGATCCTAGAGCTTGGAACCACAGGTTGGTTACATACCTTCAAGATCAAGGGTTCGGACCTAGAAATTCATATCCTTCTCTATTCATCAAAAGGGATTGCAGTGAGGTTATATATCTATGTGTATATGTAGATGATGTTATTGTGATAGGTGATGATCTGGATGGAATTCAGAGGATCAAGAGACACATGCAAGAGGAGTTCAAAATCAGTGACCTAGGTGAGCTCACATATTTCCTAGGTATGCAGGTGATATACATAGACGAAGGAATGTATTTGACTCAGAGAAGATACATTCAAGATCTTCTTCTCAAGCTCAAAATGAAGAACGCAAAACCTGTAGGTACACCTTTGGAGATTAATCATAAACTTAGTGTCTATGAAGGTGAGAAAATTGAAGACATTAAAGATTATCAAAGCTTAGTAGGTAGCTTGATATATGCTACTCATACAAGGGTAGACATCTCATATAGTGTGGGAGTGATAAGCCAATTCATGCACTCTCCAAGAAGACCACACATGGATGCACCTAAGAGAGTAATTAAGTATCTCAAAGTTACAATTAATGAAGGTATATTCAATCCTTACTCTTCAGATTTGGATATCAAAATCTATTCAGATGCAAATTGGGCAGGACAAAGGATGATAGAAGAAGTACCTAAAGTTGCTTAGCATTTGTAGGTTCAAAGCTGGTGTCATGGAGTTCCAGGAAGCAACCTACAATTGCTTTATCCTCAACTGAAGTAGAGTACAAAAGTTTGACCATAGAAACTCAAGAGGCAATATGGTTAAAAGCATTGTATACAGATTCGGGACTTGTGAGTTCCAAACCTCACATATTTGGGGATAATGTAAGTTGCATGCATCTAGCGGCAAACCCTATTTTCCATGTGAGAACCAAACACATAGAGGTTCATTACCACTTCATCAAGGAGAAGCTCGTGGCAAAGGAGATTGACATTTCTTTTGTTCCAACTGAAAAGCAGGTAGCAGATATGATGACGAAGGCACTTGATGGAATAAATCTTTGTAGAATCAAAGCTATGGCAGGTATTCAACCTATTAGAGAAGGAAGAATCAAGCATACTTTAGCTTGAGGGGGACCTGTTGGAACATCAACCTTACACTATGCTTGAGGTGGATTTGATCTACATAAAAAACTATGGCTTGGATTACATCGAAAGAATATCCGTTGGAGAGTTCTTTTACCTATGCCCATGTATTGTATTTTTTTTTTATAGAGATTTTTGATGGTTTATTTACCATTCTAAAAGCCTTGAGCTTTATACATGTAAGAGTAGAAAGAGAGAGCCCAAATTCCACAAATTTGTGGCGGTTGAGTTGCATTTAATCAATCAATCAATCACCTAAAAGTAGATCAAACTTGATCTTCACTTTTCCTAGATTGTAGCAAAGTGAATTGATTGCCTCCAACAGATCTTACCACCTTCATTTGAATTCAAATTCCACTTGTAGAAGTTGTGGATCACTTCTAGAGTCTATATAAAGACTTCAAATTACTTTAAAAATACATGGAAGCAATATACATACACTTGTGACCATCATTGTTTTTCTCCTTCATTTTTTTGCATCATCTTCTTTGCCAACAGTAAGCTTGCAGATGTTGTTGCTCTCTCTAGAGAGATTGAAATTGGATGAGAGATGGCTCATTGGAAAGGTATAAGTGTCTAATTTATGCTGGTATATTTTCATAGCATTTGTTTTAGTAGATTTGTATAAATCCTAGTTTTTCTATCTCGGGTTCAATCTCTACATATTCTTGAATAATAAGAGGTACCACCGTTGAGTGTCTAATTCATTCCTAATGCATATTTTGCTTATTCATTATAAATTTATGCATTCTATACATTCAACCCTATGTGTATCACTTCCATAAAAGGATTTGTTCTAAGTGTAATCACGCTGGTTGCTATGGGCATTTGAAATTCATTGTCTCTTCCATAGATAGTAAGTTTCTTGAGCTAGTCGAAGGGCAAACCTATCTGTTTTGTATCAACTCTTTCTCCTTCATGCTTCAAAGTACATAGTGCATTGCATTTTATTGCACTTATCACATGCCTATAAGGTCCATTTGAGTCTCCATAAGCTCAAGGGACTGGTCTTGTGCCGGTTGGCTAGACCAAACTTCATCATTTTGCAACTCATTTTCTACCTCCTACAAACTTCTCCAAGTTCTTTCATCAACATGATCAACCTTATTTAATTATATCATACTATCCAGCTTCATTACCACTGAAAAATGCAACTACCCATTTGATCGCTAGATCCCAAAATCATCCAATTAGAGACCACTTATTACCTATATCTAGTGTTATCCTTTAGTGTGAAAATTGAGGAAGCCATCTGCTGACTAAGCAAGACCCTTTGGTGGTGAAGAAGAAGAAGATCATAGATCACTAGATATAGGATCTATCTAGAAGCCCCATTAGATTCATCTTAAGACTCACTATAACTTTTTTAGGTGTCGTATTATGAATTCTTAAATTATCTTTAACTGATATAGGGTGTAAACATAGATCTCACGGATCTCATCTAGGAACTCTCATCCTAAAATACTAGAGATATGTTGTAATTGATGTTCAAACTATTGGGTTATATATTTCATTTTGGAAGGAAAATGTGAATGAGTATCCACAACAAACTTTCTCCTTCCAAAATCATGAACTACAGATTGCTACCCACATGTGAGCTATCTTAACAGGGATTGGGAGATTTTCCTCCTTGAACTTGAGAATTCTACACTTTCACATTTTCCTTCAACCACAAGAGGTTTTCCATTGCTCTTTTTTATGAGATAGCTTACTACTCCAGTAGCATAGGAGATATCTCGTCTAGTATTTGAAAGCTGCAAAAACATAATATCTGACAATATCTCCATGACTAGAAGTCATATCTTCTCATCCCTATGAGGTGATGTGATAGCCCCATCGAGCCTCTTAGAAGGAGGCAAGCCCCTTGTGCACTCCTCCCATTAAGGTTCTATGGGGAAACCATGTGGCACCACAAGGCCTTTTTATTGCCATTGAATGGAAACCCAATGGCCAATTTATGCCATCGCTGACACCATGGTTAGGTCCACAAAGACCATCTATTAGCATCAATGATCACGCATAGACCTCCTCTAACTTGGAAGTTAGGATCCATAAATGTTCGAGCTCTCACAATGGTCTTTCCTTATGATGAGAGTGTTACAACTTCGAGCACCATGAATCATTTGTGCTCACTTGAGGGTTAAGTATTGAATGTATATAATACTTTAAACTCCCAAACATGCCTCTATGTATAGCTCTCATCAAGGGGTAATGTACATAAGAAAGTACATAAATGTCCTCCATGTGTTCCGATCCTCTAGAGTCCACTGAAATGGTAATTCAATGAGGAAACTCCGTGTTCTTGAATGAGCTTGAGTGAATCCTTCTAAAAGGACCTAGAGCTCTTGGACAAAACATTCATCCATGGCTCTCATGAGATTTGAATCCAAGATCTCCTCTTTCTCATCCTTGATGCTTATCCACTACGCCAAGCTTCTTTCCTACCTATGCTTTAGAAAACCATGCACTTGACTTAATCTCTCTCTTGTTTAAGTCAAGTCAAATTCTAACAACAAGAGTGTTGGGAATTTAGATTCAACCAAAGGAATTTATATGTACAATTGAACACTTTCTTGCACCAATTTGGAAGGGAGCTAAAACTTATGAGTTTTCTCTTACTGGATTGTATCAAGCTAGTCAGTTTATTTGGTCACCAAAGGTGCAACTACTTGTTTTGATAGCTACATACTAGAGTCATGGAACTATTTAATTGCTCTATATTAAAAAAAGCGAAATCATGTATGTATCCTCATGGCCATTTATTATTGCACTTAGTGTTATTCTTTACTATGCTAATTGAGGAAGTTATGCCCTAGCTAAGCAAGTCGATGACATGTTTTCCTGTGGAAGCGAAAGATCATCATTGCTCAGTCCATGGTGAGCCTATATAGGCATCTAGTAGCATTGAGTTGAGTAGAAACTTTCGCCATATTCATATATGCATTCCAAGTATTTCGGGTCACATTCTCTTTCTCTATTAGCATATGTTAAGTATGTCATTCTTTTCACACTCACTCAGAAACATAACGGATAGTGCACATTGGTCATCTTCCAATGCCTGCGTAGATAATTAGATGTTTCGTGTTGTAGCATCTAGTTCTCCATACTCTAGATCCAATTGAATTTATTTCACAAATGTTAAATTTCTTTCCAACTTCAGTTAGATCTCTTCAAAGTGCAAAGAAAATTGTTGAGTGAGCTGGGAGATATTTGCCAATTATTATACCTTTGTTAGAGAAAGTGAACATATGAGGGCCTAGGACCTCCCAAAGCTACATACATAAAAACAAGAAATGCTAAAGTTTGATACAAACCGTTGGAATCTGGGAGCGAGAATGCACACAAAAATTGTCAATATAAGAACAACTCTAGAGTCACGAAAAAAAGATGTATCATGCACTACGTGTAAAGTAAAGAAATACAGAGCTTTTGGTATATATACGAGATGAAAAAGAAACTCTTAAAGAGGAGAAAAGGTTTAGCAATATTTCTAAGCACGTTCATACACATCACTACTAAACTATACTAATATGAAACAAAGAAAAAAATCTACACTAAGCTAGGAAGTGATGTTTACACACACACACACACACACACACACATATATATATATATATATATATATATATATATATATATATATATATATATATATATATATATATATATATATATCTATGATTTTATTAAGATTCTTATCTTGAGACTCAAGGAAGACCAAAATAGTTGTTCCTAAATATAGTCATGAAATTAAAAAAATAAGAGGCTAGTTGTGAATCGTTGTGTACACACACACATACAACAGACACATACATTAAGACTCCTTGAGTATCTTGAAGTTCAAGGAAACCAAAAAAAATCATAAGTATAGTCATGAAACTCAAAAAATAAGCGTAACCCACTTGTGATTTACTGTCTTTCTACAAAGCTTGGTTCAGTCCCATATTTGATATAGTATTAGAAAAAAACCAATGTGAGAAGTACTAGGCGCATTCTAGTGGCTTTACCCACGATATGAGTGTTAGGAATACTAAATGTCTTCTCGCTTGACTAACTTGTTGTTTGCATTGATAAAGGATTTCGATGGAATCAAGGTGCTTAAGATTTTTTAGGGGTATTTATGAATTTCAATAGGAATCAAGGGGCTCTAATTTTTCCGGGGATAATTATGGATTTAGGAATAAACTATAATCAAGAAGCTGATTTCATTGTGATTGCAGTCAAGATAACAGAACAACCAAGAATGAGTGTTGGAAATTTTAGGTGCCTTATTTTGCGA
Organism: Ceratopteris richardii; assembly: GCA_020310875.1. Taxonomy (NCBI): domain Eukaryota; kingdom Viridiplantae; phylum Streptophyta; class Polypodiopsida; order Polypodiales; family Pteridaceae; genus Ceratopteris; species Ceratopteris richardii. The sequence continues at coordinate 32,749,730 of CM035409.1, read as the reverse complement.
GGACACATTTACATTAAAATGTGGGATAGTATGAGAAACAAAATGTTTAAACATTTCATCTCCATGTTTAAGATCAATTCAAGAATGTGAATAGAAACTTGCATAAGAGTTCTTGATATACGTTTGACTCTGGGCGAAGGCCAATGATCAAAAGAATAGGAAATGCTTGTATTATATATTGTAGATAAATAAAATCAATTGAACAAATGGAGACGAGTCTCTTTTTGTTTTATACTCAATGGAGACGAGGTTTTTGGCATTTTCCCACTTGATAAACTTTATCATACATGATTAGGAAGCATAATGGAGATTGATTATCTTCCTTATGGTTAAAGAACACGGTTGTATTTCAATTTTCTAGACAAGACTTGAATTGAATTCAAGACTTCCTCCCAGAGATTCAAGGCATCAAACCACTAGACTACACGGGCTTGGAACTCAAAGTATGTCCAACCAAGACTTGAACTCAAGACTTCCTTCTAGAGACTTAAGGCATCAAACCACTAGGCTACATACATGTATTCCAATTTTAATCGTATCTGTTTACCATAAATTGAAGTCCATGTAATTTTTCTTTTCTGTCAGTAACCATTGAAACTTGTTGTTCGAATTAAAAACAAAAAAGAAAACGTACTGAAGCATTTGTGGACGTGAGCACGTAAGTTGTAAGTTTGTTTGAGCTGGTCATGGTGCTGCCAACTCAAACATTTTTTTAGAATGAAGCTAACTCCGCTGAATTTGCAGACTCCCCCACAGTCCTCGTTTTCTATTGTTTTTTCTTTTTCTTTCTTGGGATAAGCCACTCGTGACGTGAGTGCAGTATAATGGTAGCAATGGCATTGGCATTCTGTAATGCATAGGCATTTCGGTCTATAAATACGCTCTTCATCTTCCGCTTTTGTGCAAGATTTGGGTTCTCTGTGTATAAGCAGCACTCCAGTTTTATCTCTGTTCTATTCCTAATTTTTCAGAACCAATAGCAGACGTCTCTCTGTGTATTGTATGTCCCATTTCTCTTTGTATAGACTTCATTAAGCCAATGGAATTTTTCAAATGTGAGGTATAGCTGGAGATTTAGTGTATGCGCTCTTCCAAACAGCCAGCAGCGGATGCATTAATGACCATTTCCGGCATCTATTCTGACCGACAGCTTGGCTAATATGTTTTAACTGTCCTTGATATCGTAATTAATTGCGTAATGATATCGTAATTGATTGCGTAATGATATCGTAATTAATTGCGTTTCCTTCCGATTTGTCTTTTTGTTTCCCTTAATAGCTGTAACAACCTATGCGGTACTACAACAAGGGCATCACCTTCCTCATTTTTTAGAAGAAAAGTCTTATTTTTGTTGAGCTCTTAAGGTTATGCATGATCCATCAGGTAAAAGGATGAGATTGCGGTACCGAAGCGCTCCTAGTATCCTATCTTAGCTGAACCTGTATTGCTCCAAGCGCTCTCCGGTTGTCAGCGCTTGTCAATAGATAGATTTGTTAGTAGAAGACAAGACACTGATGTACCTTAAAAGCTGACAGATTGTGTTCGCCGAAATGCTACCGCAGTACCGTGCCGCTTACATTGGCACACTCTCTTACATATGAAGTGGGAATTTTCAATGCATGGTGCTTCGATCGGAACGCTAATAGCTTAGTTAATTTGCCTTCGAAGAAAAGTTGATTTGCATTGAGTAACCACTAATTTACTCTCGAACATTAGTTAATGATTGGATTGAGTAAACAGTAATTTACTTATTTGATTGACTTCGTCTTTTGATTTGAAAGATAAACCTTGCCTTATTTTTTGAATAGTTTTCTCTCATTTACTGGCAGAAAGAATTGTATACTACGTCGCCTCCATGACAGGAGGCAGGTGACCTGCATCGGACTTGCAGAGGTAACCTGCATCGGACTTGCAACCAAAAAACAGGGAGGGACGTGAACCACGGTCCCAGCTCAGTGAGCAGTTGAATATATCGAACACATGATGATGAGAGATGGTCTCCAATTGAACCAAGCGCCACCTTCAGGGACACACGGTGGTATAAAAACAATAAGTGTAAAATGCATCAATGACCCTGTACAAGGTGGCCCTCCTAAAACGCCACATTCAACGGCTAGATTGCAATCACCTTTTGCCATCCCTTTAATGGAGGTGGTCTCAGATAGGCAGGATCTAAGCTTTGTAGAGAAGGTGCAAGTATTGGAAAACAATGTGTTAGAGCTATGCAACTTTTTTTCCGTAGCTTCCCCCAGAGGCAGGGGTAAGGATGTCGACGTTTCTAGCAAAGGTAATATTGATTTTGAGATTTTGGGTGCTCGTTCTATCAGGATATTAGGGCTTTATGGCGAAAAGGAATCCTTAATCCAAGTTGTACGAGAATGGAATCTCGCCCCTCTTCTGCTTGAAAGAATGGAATCAAGGAGCCTGAAGACGGGATTATTTGCATGTGTTGGGGGATCATCTGAGAGTCTCTGTTTGATCTATTGGGATGCAAGAGAGACATTGGTGGAGTCCAGCAGAAAGGACATGTCCTGCAACTTTGTGAGATATTTGATTGACCTTTGCGAAACTGTTTTGGTTTGCATAGATGGGAGGATGATCGAAGCAACTATCACTGGCCAAGGTGTTGGCAATCTCTCTAGTCAGAAACAACGCTTTCAGAAACTTAGAGTTTCGATGTGTAAGGAATCAAGACCTGACTTGAATCTCCATGAGGGATTTCGTATTGAGTATCAAATCCAGCGATCTTCACATGATGTGAGACTTACTCAGGGCCTACATCGATGTGTTGCCTTGAATGGAGTGCGAAAAGACTTGAAGCCAAATGTTGTCTGGTCTCACACGTCAGGTAGTGCGAAGTTCATGGACCTCTCCATTATGGGCAACGCTTTAAATTCTGTATTGAAAAGGACTCAGAGAGTGAAGATTCTAAATTGATGATTGGGGCCTTTACTTTGATGGATGATAGTACTGTGCAGATGGGAACTCCTGTTGTTCTGGATGGATATACAAATGTCAAGTTTACAATGAGTGGAAGCAAAGAACATCTTGTTCCTAAAATTGTAAAGTTCAAATGTCATGGTGGTGCTTCTCCAGGATGCCAAAATTGGCTTGAAGTTGCTTGCAATATACAACCTAGGTGCTTGCAAGAGAATGCTGTGGCACTAAGCAATCTTGTGCATCCGTTGGATTTAAATAAACCTAGTCCTAGATCTCTTATGGAGTTATTGAAGAGGCCGCTTCAAGAATGGCATTTGGATGAAAACTTCCCTAAAGAAGCAGCTTCAAAACTTGAAGAGTCTCATGTACAGTGTGACACAAATTATATTCTCGATCTAGCAGTGGCTAAGGCATGTGCTTCTGTTTACAATGAAGATCTTAAGAAATGGCTTGGTGCACTTGATACCTTGATTGATTTAGAAATCTGTAGCAAGATTCGCGTTACCCGTTCTAAGCAATTTATGAAGCAAATTGAGATGCAACAACAGGAATGGGATAGTAGATGTGAAGCACTACTGGCAGGGATGAAATCTCAAGCTCTAATTTCCGAAATTGATGGAGACAAGAAGAAACAAATTAAGTTGGAAAGATTTGTAGTTGATCAACATTCATATATGAATGCCGTGAAACAAATTCTCTGGCGCCCGGTAACACTGAAACTCTCTTTTTCTTTTGAAGAGTTAGAGACACATAAATTTACATGGTTTGCGACTGAATTTGGGCCCAATAAAAATGATGTAGATGCTCTCATGGGTAGTAGTGGGTATTCTAAACAAGCTTTGAAGCCAGTTTGTCGCTCGTCATTCGAGTTAACATCTTTGGACCCTAATTTTAGCAGGTTAATTGATGTTATTACTCTTAAAGATGGCCAAGTTTTGCTCCTTGAGGATATCATTGGTGAAGCTTCTTTGCATCTATACCATGTGAAGCTTGGTGTTCCTTCCTCAAAGACTTCAATTAGACAATTTAAAAGAGGGCATGATCTCTGGGCTTTTGATGAGGCTTCCAGAATCTTGGCATTGTATGATAGAAGTGTTTCCTCCATACATTTTTTCAGGTTTGATGAGAAATATATTGACATAGTGAGAATTGGAGAGGTGCAACTCTCTGACCATGCAGACATTAAAAATATCATCTGGATTGGCCTTGTTCCTGGAAAGCGAGAGATGTTGCTGGTGGATGATGAAAAGAGATTGTGTATGTATGAGTTTACACCTCATCGGATGATGATGAGGCATTGGCACACTATATTACCAGCTCAACTTATAAAAGCTTTTATCACACCTGATGCTCTCTGTTTTGTAGTTATCTGTGCCTTGAAAGATATAGAAAAGGAGTGTGAAACCATCGAGAAGAACAGGAAGGATAGCTTCGAAGAAATGTTTGCTATTGTCTACTTGCTGGATGATTCATTTACAGAACTGAAACGGTTACCTCTGGGTTTTCTGAGTGGAAGAAATATACAGGACTTGGATCTAGTGTGCAAATTTTTGGGACCTCAACTGCACCTTGTCATTCTTTCTTCTGAGATACACAGTTATGCATTGATGTCATATCTCATTGACGTATCCTCTCCTCAACAGAAATATCAGCTACATGCTATTAATTCTTATGCAGAAACACGTGCAACAGTTCTTGATGGTGATAAGATACACGATGTACCTTGCAATGCAAGTCTCGCTGCATTGAATAATATCTATCATGGTTTTGATAAGTATGCAGTTAGTCCTCTTTTATGTCAGGAGCGCAGGACCCTCAATCTTATTTTTCTGCTTTGCCCCCCTTGCCATGATTGGGAAGACAGCATAGCAAAGAGGAACTGTGAAAACCATGTGAGGTCCTATACTCGAAGTCTTGAAGGAAAGGGAAAAGTATTCCAGGGGCTTGATTTGAAGTTGATGTTCAAGACTCTTATGAAGGATGGAGCTCTTGAAGAGATTTTCTCAGCTCAGAAGAAAAATATTGGAGACTGGATACAGAAGCTTCTATGTCTTGTTCCTATTCAGGTTGCAAGGGCAGAGAACAACATGTTGAGATTGATGATTGATGGTCTTGAAATTCCTTCTAATGTTCAATTCTCAGATGTTGTTTCATTGGCAAGCGTGCTGCGCTTCGGAACATATGATCTGCTGTTCGAATCATGGAAGGGAAAGATAAAGGTTATATCTTCAATGGGTAAACAGAGTAGTGGAAAGTCTTACCTTCTGAACCATCTTGCTGGAAGCCTTCTTGATGTTGCTGGAGGTCGGTGTACAGATGGTGTATGGATGACAGTAAGATGGGATTCAGAATACCTGTACGTGCTTCTTGATTTTGAGGGACTGGGGAGTTTTGAACGCAGTGATCAAGAGGATATGCTACTTTCCATATTGAGTGCAGCCATTAGCAACATGACAATATTTAACAAAAAGGTGGGATAATCTGTTGTTTTTTTATATCAATATTGACCGAACCTTGGGTCTTGACACGCTGCAGGTTCTCATAGTGGTCGTTTTTGTGTAAGCAGGACTTTCACATGGATAAAGAAACTGAGGCTATCTTTCAACGATTTCAGCATGGTGTGAACCTAGTGAAGGCTGATGATAAGCTATTCAAAGGGGTATTCTACTTGCTGTGAAAGATGTTGACTGTGCTGATGTAGAAGATCTGAAGAAAGAATTCTTTCAAAAGCTCACTATTATATGTAACAGAACTAGTGAAAATTTCTTGGTACGCATGTACGATGGTCAAATATGTATCCTAGCGTTTCCACCATTTCAGAGGCAAGAATATCACTCGAACATCCATATGCTTGCATCAGAGGTGCGCGAGATGGAGTGTCAGTATGCCAGTAGCCGTCGCTTCTTGCAGGATTTCAAGTTAGTGCTCTCTCAGATCAGCGTACAGGACTGGTCTTCAATGAATTCTAGGCGCATAATGATGAGAATTTTTGTTATGAGAAGTCATTTGGAGTCGGCCATCAGCTTGGGCCAGTGCAATGGTGGGGAGATGCTTGTTGCGCTTGATAATGATGAGAATATTGCAGATGATCCAATTCGTTTGGAATCTGAAATCTGTAGTAATTTTCAGTTGAAAGATTCGGGTCTGGAGCTTGCTGTAAGCAGAACTGGAGAAGGAATGAGAAGCATGGATGAGATTATAGCGTCACTGAGGGCAAAGTTCCAGGTTACTGTTCAGAGAGAAAATGGTTCTGAAGGAGCATGGCATGCGTCATTCCAATGTTTCCTTAACCTGTTGATGGAAAGACGACAGAAACGTGTGATTGAGTGGTTGACGGTGAATACGGAAGAGTTCAAAGAAGATGATGACGTGAAACAGCTCATTCTTGATGCAACGACAACACTAGTTGAACTGAAGGACAAAGTGTTGCTTTGCAAATGCCAGTGCAGCAAATGCTTACTTATGTGCATCTTGCTGAAAGGACACCATTCTGACCATTCATGTTTAGCAACTCATATCTGTTCACAGGAATGCACGTTTTGTCGAGAGGAGCAAGACATACACTGCACTACTTTCACAGAGCTTAAAATAATGGAATGCACTGAGAAGGCTGGGCACACTGGGAGCCATGATTGTAATAAACGCATGCACTCTTGCCAGCAGACTTGCAAAAACTACGAGCAATCATCAAACTGCTACAAGAAGTGTTCCTTAAGAGTGAATCACGAAGGTGAACATATCTGCAAGTCTCTGCAGCATATGTGCAGAGAAAAATGTTCCCTCCCTGGCTGTGAGAATCAATGTAACATTCCTTTTGAATCTGAGCATAATCAGCATGTGTGCAATGAGCAGTTCTGTCCTGTCCAGTGTATAATGCCTGGATGTATGCGCCAATGTGCCACTGAGGACCATTTCCACGAGCTGAAGGATGATGCCCAGCATTTTTGCAGCTCCGAACATCCTTGTACTGCCAAATGTGAGGCCCTTGGTGTGTGCAATGTTGTCACTGAGCTTGTGAAGCAGACTAAAGTATTTCATGGCAAGAGGGGAGATTTTGAATATGATTTTGTGTCAGAGCAGTCTGAATTTAGAAAGGGATGTTGTGTTATGATTCCCGCCTTCACTTCTAAACATTCAGGACCCCATTTGCACTCTCTTAACTCCAATGTGATCCATTATTGTGATGTAAGGTGTCCTAACTGTGAATACTACTGCCAGCTACCCTTTGGTCATGCTGGCTTGCACCACACTGCACATGGAAACATGAAGAAGTCAAGGTTTGTTGCAGATACGGAAAACATTGATTTTCACGGTAGACAATATGTTAGAGGAGAATCAGGTGTAGCAGAGATGTGCGTAATGTACTGCAGGGCACGTGGAAGAGGTCATACACATTTGATCCCTTGCCCTGAAAGAAGGGGGGTATGCCCTGAAGAAAGTAAGGTACGCTGCACAGAAAAGATTTATGATGGGGCCAAGCACCTGACGAAGAAGGAACAGCAAGATCTGGGTGAGAAGGACCCCTTAGATCAGATGATGCATGCCGCTTATTGGGAGTATATAGGCTTCGAGGACCCTTGTGATAAGCATGAGAGGGAATTCTTCGCTCTGTGCGACCATTACTGTCCTTCTGAAGAACATAATGATGCTAAAGAGAAGTCATATTGCACTGAGACGCTTTGGCACAATCCAGTGCCAAGAGATACAAGCATGGGATCTACTCGCGGATACGTATCTGAAGATGGACATCATTTTAGCTGCACTCATACCACGATAACCCCTCACAACGTGATATTTGTGGTGGATAAATCTTCCTCCATGGAAGCAGGCGACATCAAGCCTAAGTTGAAGATGTTTCCTCAGAATAGATTGGGATGTGTATATGAATCAATGATGGGATTCATGACGCTCCGTTCCCAGGACTTGAGCTGCGGCAGATTTCGGGAGATGGATATTATCTCAGTTATCCTTTTTGGGTCAGATGCCCGTATACAGGTCGAATTGAAGCCTATCTCCGTATCTCTGATTGATGATCTGCCGCGTGAAACAGATGGTTATACAAATTATTTGTCAGGATTGGAAAAAGCTGAATTGATCCTCGATAAGTCACGTCAAAAGCCGGAGCATAGCAGCAAAACACCAGTGATCATCTTCCTCAGTGATGGAGAGAACAACGAGGGGAGCGATCCTGTGTCCAAGGTGCGCGAAATGAAAAGGAAGAATTCACGTCTGGTTGTCCATACTATAATGTTTGGTGATAAATCGTCAGAAGGGATCTTGAAAGACATGGCGAGTGCTGGTGGTGGTGAGTACCAGTTGACGTTGGATGATGTGGAGTTGAGCAAGAGTTTTGAGTATCTTGCCAAAAGTCTGAAGCCCAGATTCTTTTCGCTGTGTAATTTGTAGTAGTTTCTGTCCTAACCGTACTTCTCCATGAGTTGAGTTGAGTTGATTATGTGAAGTGGGTCCTCGAGATCAGGATATTTTCTCGAGCTTAATAAGCTGTCATACTAAGATTACTTGTAGACAAAAATTTTTAGAGTCTAAGCCGGTGTAGCCAAGTGGTTTGACACCTTCAGTATCTAGGAGGAAATCTTGAGTTCAAGTCTCGGCCTTGAACTTAAAGTCTTGACCACACATGTATTTATGAGTGTATATTATTTGCCTTTCTTCGTTGAGTTGATCAGGATGCGTGTTTTTAGTTGGTAATTTTGCAGAGTTATGTCAAGTGGGTCCTCGAGATCAAGATATTTTCTGGAGCTTAATAAGATGTTGTAATAAGATACCTTGTACAAAACTCCTTAAGGCTGTACAATTTCCTTGTTCTTATTCTATCTGTTCATGTGTAAAAAACCATGTTTCTTTTTTCTTTTTTCTGAAGGAAAGCAATAAACGAAAGAGGAGAAAGAATCTCAATGGAGGGGACAAATTAACTTTCAGTACACTTTAAGATCGTAGTAAAATTAATTCGTTCTACAAATCTTGAGGCATTGGCCCTTACATACTTGTAGATGTGTTTCATAGTACAATAAAAAACAATTTGGATCTTCTTTTGGCAATAAAATGAATCTTGGTAAGTTTGTAATGTAACTTCGTTGGGCTAAGTGCTCTAATCTCCGTAGGTTCCATAAAGGGATGCCCATAGATCTACATTTTTGCAATAAGAGTTATTTATAAGAAATATTCATATGATAAACATCCTACTAGATTACATGAAGCAAATACACCCACTCTCTAACAGACGGACAATTTAGAAAAATTTGACAAATGTCTTCACTTTGTTTGCATCTTGAACACAAAGCATCACTTATTTTTTTAGTAGTCCAAAGGCTAATGTGTATGCTTTCCCTCATAGAAATGGTGCACACACATATTCATTTAAACTTGTATGTCCATTGAAGTGGTGCAATAGTGATGTACCACAATGGATTTCCCTTTCCAACAACTTCACCACAATGCTCTCATAGTACAAAAATTGAGATTAGGGTGATGCGCACGATACTCTACACAAACTTGCACAACATCCAAAAATTCATAGTACACAGAGAGAGCATCCGAACCACAACTTTAACAAATTTCATAATTGTAGTTGAATTTATAGTTTGTGGTTGACTAGGTCACTAAATATTTTATTAAAGAACATATGCAAAAGTTTTTTAGGACTGTTTAACCTTTCACATGGACACTAATGGTAACAATATCTCATTAAAAACCAATATGTCCAAAGTGAACTTCATGAGAAAAAATAAAGACAATAAAGGATGTATGAGTGTAAGTATACAATTATACCTCTCACCAAGGAATTGTGCAATATCATCAATCAACTAACCCCCATCAAGTGACAACAATGTCAAAAGCTATCATGTGATAGAGCTTTAGTCAAAGCATTTGAAGCATTATGTGGAGTACGAAACTTTTGAAGAATAATGTGCTTAGTAGCTAAGCAATCATCTCTTATGAAGTAATACCTCACTTCAATGTGCATATTCGTTGCATGATAGACAAGATTTTTAACCAAAGCAATGGCACTCTAATTATCACAAAGCAAACGAGATACATGTTAAGGTAGACCCATATCACAGGCAAGATGAGAAAACTATAATGATTCCTGACATGCCTCGTTAGTTGCAACATAGATTGCTCTATAGTGGAAATAGTTGTACATTCTTGAAGATGAGATCTCCAAGAGATAGCACCTCCAGCAAAGTGAAAAATGTACCTTGATGTAGAACTTTCAATTGTCAACATAGCCAACATAATCAGAATATATGTAACAATAATGGGTGCATCTTCTCTACCCAATCATAAAAACTTTTTCCTTCATGCCACTCAGATATCTCAAAATCATCTTGGTTGCTTCAGAATGCTTTCTGTTAGGATTATACATATAAACACTGAGTCACAACAAAGGAGAACAAAGACATGTTCTCTATTCCTTTTTACCTAAAGACCATGATATCAAGCAATAAAGTGGGCATTTTACAATATCTAGAAAGCATCACTTGTTCTTGCTTGTAAATATTGTCACTAGAAGCTTGATCTCATATCCCAAGTAGTCAAGATAGATATAATAAAATACTTGTTTCCATGAAAACTAGTTGTTCAACATGATCAAGAATCCCACATCATGATCTTTGACAAGAGATTAGAGTTGAAGGTACAAGTAAGAGTTCGGGAAGCTCCTTCATTACGTCTATAACCTCAACAAGCACAGATTATAGCTGATTAAAAGCTACTCGAAAATCAGAGTACATGTGTTGCAAAAATCGGAACATTTTAACAAGGCAATTAAGATCATCCCCTTTGTATAGTTAAGATCCTCATTGAATGCTGGGCCATATTCACAGAATATGAAATACATTTCACAAAAGCATTCCCAAGAGAAGATTATAATCAACAAAATTATACTAAGAAACATTCACACATGATTAGAGAAATGCTCAAGATAAATCAAGCTGAACACAAAGTGGAAGCAGAACTCGACATTATATTTCTATTAAAATGATGTTTTACATTTCATGTGTTTTACAAGAGTAATATGAATCTACAATAGAAGCTGATCATAGCTTTCCTCAGGCTCAAGCATAATGGGATCCTCTGGAACATTAGAACACATATCCTGCCTCTCTTGCTCCAAGATTGGCTCTTCAAGGTTAGCCATGTCCCCCGGTTCATCTGCAAGTGGGGGAACAGGCTCCCTTGAAGCCGGTTGGAATCTCTCCGTGTCTGCAATGTGCTTCCTTCCAACCTTTTGGTCTTCATCTGGGCATTCATTCAGCCCATTGATTCTCATTCTAATGAAGCTCACTTGAGCATCATCCTTCTCCACAGCTATGCAGTGCCTGAACATCTTTAAGGAGCAAGCCAGAGTTGTTCCTGAAACAGCAGAAAACAACTTAGAGGCCTCAATCAACATGATGACTAATGAAAATTGTTAAAATTGAAATTACCTGTGCCCAAAAAAAGGTCTAGGACCCAGTCATCATCATTGGAGAATAGTTGAAGCAATCTCATTATGAGCTTTTGTGGCTTCTGATAGGGGTTAACCAACGTCATGTCCCAGCTACATGACGAAGTTTCTTGGTAACGGTTGGGAACATGAGCACATTTGAGATCTGGTGTAGCTCAGTGATGAGTAGTACCTCCTTTAATGTCAATCCGGGAAGACGTGAGGATGGTATGAAGACCTCGAGCAAGTGGAGGCACAAGTGCGTGAGTGAGAAGCAACACAAGCATGCACACACATACACGCACACGCGAACACACGGCAAGACAAAGAGTGAGAAGCAATGGAGTTCTTAGATTACTTTCAAAAAGCTCTTACAAGTTCATTTCAATTACAATCTAACCTCAAAAATGAGCTCTCTAGCTCCTTTTATAGTTTTTGACTAGCTTTGGCCTTGTTCAGACCTAGTGTCCGGCCTAGTTAAAAATTAGGTTCCAAGGCTTATTAGAGGGCTCAAACGAGATCTAAAAAATATGAAAATTGGCAGGTAGATACTTCTAAAGCTCCTCAAGCTCAAGGACTCCTTGGCTTGCACAAAATGGAGCTACAAAAATACGAAATGATATTTACAATGGTTTTTAGTGATGAAAATCACTATTTGTGTAGGGATTTTCTCTATTGATTTGTCATACATACCTTTGAGCTCCCTACTTGCTCTTTCTTCTTGTGTGCTCAACTCCTTGATGTCTTGAAAAATTTAGATGGCCTACTTGCCAGATCTTCTTTGGCTGCCATGTCTGCTTGTGCTGTCCCTTCGCTCTAACTCTCTTCGTCTTGTGGCTCCTTCCGTTCCTTGACTGCTGCCAACACCCCCCCCCACTCTCGCGTCTGTCGCCCCTACCAGCCACTTGGCACAGCCTTTGATGTTCTTGACAGCAATGGTGAATTCGGGCCATGTGCGTCTTCGTAGGACTGGGGCATAACAAGGATTGTACTTAATAAAGAGGGGCATGTTATTCCAGGTTCGTACCATTTCAGGATAAGTCTCCAAGAGACGGATCCTCCAAGTGGGTTGATGAATAGATCCTCTTTTTGCACTCTCTGGTATATCATCGGGGCCAAACTGGTTGGCAAAGGTGGGGGCTTTCCCACATTGTCGTTGGATCTCTGCGTTGTAATCAGCCAATATATGCAATATGGCACATACTGATCATCATTGGTCCCTATCCACCTGTGATGGGACATACGTCTGAAATACTCGGACTTGATGACAGTGTCTTCTAATTTGGCTAATGATTGGATTTGTATTGCTACTCGTTCATCGTGGGTGTTCGCTGTCTTCTCTAATGATTGAAGCCATTCAGGTGCTTCCACTTCTAAGGTATCCAGTCCCTCTGAGGTTTGTTGCCCTCCTGGCATTGGCATAGGAACGTATGGTTCCTCGTACGAATCATCTACCTCAATGGGAACCAAGTCTTCTGGCTCAGGTTCTATAACTGGAGAGGGTTGCCTTTCATACTCTAGTAACTTTTTCTGGAGCTCAACCACCTGCTCTGTCAATGTTTTCACTTCCTCTGAAGTCGAGGCCGGTTCTATTACCTTGGTTGGAGCCTCCTGTTCCTTCAGCTGGCCACGTAGCTCATCACGTTCCCTTTCCAACTCATCATGAGCATCTAATAGATCTGCATAGCTTTCCAAGATGGTCTTCATTGTCTCTGAGGGTACGGCTTTAAACTGCTCTGGATCAATTTCGTGGGAAGAGCCTTCCATTGCTGCTTCTAGATTTGCTTCATTTTGCTGCTGCTGTCTCTTGTTCTCTTCAAGGGCGGTTGCCATGTGTTTTTTGAGGAGTGCCAAGTTACGCGGGACTCTGAGATTATCAGCTTGGTATACGTCCAGCAAGGCCTCGAGTTGTTTGGTGCCCGGCTGTTGTGATGGTTGGGGAGTTTCTAGGAGTGTTTGGTGGGCATGTTCGAGTGTGGTGTAACGTTGGTTGAGTTCTGCATTTTCTTCCTCGATCGCTGTGAGGCGGCTCTGAAGTTTCTGATTGGTAGTGATCACTTGATGATAACGATCGTCGAGAGCTCGATATGTGCCATGACGATTGTGGTGATAGTGGACGTGGTGGCGATAGTGTCACGTGATGGAGTGAGTTGTGTAGTGAGGGGTGGGGAGGGTGGTGACAGTGGTGCTTCCTGATGTTCGTCTGTTTGCGTTGTATTTCCTGGTGCTGATACGTTGATATGAATTTGTTTCCCGGATCTCATGGGATGGGCGGGAACTCCTTTCTCAAATCGGTGAATGTAGGCCATTGCCTCATGAATGGCCTCATCCAATCCTACTGCATCGGCATGTAGGTTGATGGACTCGATGAACATATCATCCACACCTTCCTCTGCCAGCAATTGGTTCATGAGTTTCTTGCCTGCTTCAAGTGACATTTTATGCTGTTCTTGAACTAGCTGCATGGTTCGATATAGTCTTTTTATTTGTGCCGAATACGCGGGGGCACTTGCTAACTCTGAAAGTTCATCATACTCTTGTTCTTCGTAGGCTTCTTCCTCTTGTTCGGTCTCTTGTTCATCTACGTCGACTTCTACAACTTGCGGTCGGGTGGGGGCTGACGTTGTTGTATGGGTTTGTGGTTCCTGAGCTCGCTCTGTTTCCGTTTCGAGATTAGAGTCGTAGATCAGTCTAGCCACTTCTTCATCAGTGAGATCATTGAGAGTAAAGCCCTGTGGAAATTCCAAGTCTGATGGGACGGGTGGAAACACCAGATTGGGTCCCTCTGTACTTGGTCTTGGCAGTCGAATGGTGAATGGTCTAATGCGTCGTGTCTGGGGAGGGGTAATCTCTGGTGTAGTGGTGGCTCCCCTTGGTTGAGCGCAGCGTAATTGGACTCCCCCTCTCATCTTCTTTGATGGAGGACCTGCCGCTGATAGCCTTCTCTGGAAGTCCTGGGCCCAGGACCATACGAGTGCCCGCTGAATAGGCACGTCATAGGCTAGACATCGATAGATTATCTTGGTCAGAGCACAACACCCGTGGAGCACATTTTTCTGCTTCTTGTTCCACCGTTGATGGGCTAGGTGGATCTGATCTATGATCCAATGTGGTACGTTGATAGGGAGGTTTTCTGTCTCTGCCAAATACAAGCTAAACCATATCTTCTTTGGGGGCATGGTGAATCTTTCCTGGGCGGGAAAAGCAAAATGCTGCATGACGGTCCGTAGGTGAAGAGCGATGGTCGGTGTCATTGCTACCATATCCTTCAGCTTATTGAGATCTTTATGTTTCATTCTGCCTAGAACCATTGTTTCCTTTTCAGTAGGAATGTGCATACCATGCATGTCCAATGCTTCTCGTACCAGATTGAGGGTCAGTTTGAATCTTTTAAGTTCGTGGCCAGGCAACAGTGAGGGTAACACAAAAGTGCTGTCGCCTCCCTTGGCCCTGCTAGGAGTGATGGTACTGATAAGATAAGAACAATGTAAGAAATCTGGCTTTGGTAAGTGGGCCCTGAAATAACTGTCCAGGCCCGCTTTGGTCCATACCGAACGCATTACTTCGGCATTCTGATAGCTCTCAAATTCGCGCGTGAAAAAATGGTAGCGTCCCCATTTACCATTAAATTCCAATTCAGCTTCCCAAAAATAGGTTCCATCACCCAATGGTCCTGCAACATCACTGAACCAATGAGCGTGTTTGCCCACTTGAGAGGTGTGTCCCTGAGGAGGATCCTGAACTGGGAGCACATGCACAGCTTGAAGTTCTTGTGGTCTTTCGGTGAGATGTGGTTCGAGGAGGAGTGTTTCTATATCCACAATCTGTGCGCTGGATCCGGCGTGAGAACTAGAACCTCCAGCTTCTGCCATGGCACTGCTTGCTTGTTGGTTCTGTGAGAATATAGAACCATGTGTTAACATTGTAATGGACAGAATAAAAACCGTTGTTGTCCCCGTTACAACATTAACATGAGGTAGATGATGAGTTAGTGGGTCAGTGAGTGCTCGATGAGTGTGTGTGCCGTTAGTGAAGAGAAGAGCTTAAATGGAAAGCTATGGTGTCTGAGTGATGTAGTTAGTAGTTGGACGTGAATTTACAAGGAAGGGTCAGGGGGTTTGTCACACATCTTAGGACGCCAGACACAACGTATGGTTTTGTGTCGTGGTTTGGTGGAAGGGCCTGAAAGCACAGTGAGGGTATCGGCTTGGAAATGAGGCTTTTTAGGGATCCATTTCCATATGATTCTTCTCGTGCTTACAGGTGAATGTGTGTTTGTGTGTGAGGTATGAGAATGAGTATCAGATGTGAGCGGAAATGGACCATGTTGTACAGGGGGTGGTGTCTGGATAGATATTTGAGCCCGCAAGTAAGCCTTAGGCACCCAAATTTGTCTTGATTGTGGCCTAGCCTTCATCAACTTCTTGGGTACAATTTCACTTTCTCAACAGAGGTTTTAGGAGTCTTTTTATTAGTATCAATTCGTGGATTACTAATAGGAAGTTGAGACCGTTGTTGCGACTTGGTTACAGTCGGCAGCTCGCCCTTTCGCACCCACATTTGTTTCATTGGCTGAGTTGTTCTGCTTCGCGCCTTCTTTTGGTCTCTCGCCTAGAGAGTCTTCAGTGATTGATCAGCCCTTAGTTGCTGCCTCCTTCTGGCCTTTGGAAAAGAAGGGAGTTCCATTGTGGTTTTGACTCCTTTTTTGAGATCTTCATTCTTCTGCATCACATAGCCTTGGACAAGAACAGCATGGTCAACTTCATGTGTACCCCTGGAGGGACCAGGAGTCCGTGCCTTTTCTAGTTCCTTGAGTGCTCCATTGTTTAACTCGATTGTAATTCTAGTTTGATTCACCCGTACCTGAAGAAGTCCACTTCTTAGGTTTAAGTTGACTGCTTGGTCATAGATCCAGTCTTGACCCAAGACAAGGGGTTCAATGAGGTCCTCATCTTGACATACTAGTACTTTAACTGTCATTGCCTCGTCATGAATATAGAGGGGAAGTTCCACCTTGCCCATGCAAGGGGTTTCCACGCCTCCCTATCCTATGAGATATGCTTCCACAGGATTGACAGTTAATTTCAACTCTTGACAGTAAGACAATTTAACAGCACTAGTGGCTGCACCTGAGTCAATCAAGGCTCTTACAGTCCTTGCACTCTTTCCTTGTCCTATATCTAAGGTTATGAAAGGACGTCGATCAGTTATCCTATGTGAGCTAACACCTAAAACTTCACACATAGCCACGTCATATCCTTGATCTGCATATGCATCTTGCCTAGGGTGCTCTCTACCTTGTCTTCTTAATTTCATTCTCCGTATGCGCTCTAGGGCTTCTGATTGAGCTTCTTCTCGAATTCTCTTTTCTTCCTCTTTGCGTTTCTTAGCAGTATTGAGTCGACTTAGCATTTCCTCTGTGAGAGGTTCCTGATACAACTTGACTCTGCATCCGCTGATATAACTTGGGAGAACATCGCCTTCTAATGTGGCTAGTTGCATTGTTCCACTTGTTGAGATTCTGTTAATGATCATGGGTCCGTAGCCTCTCTTCTCCAGTTTCCTCGCATGTTGCTTCAATGTGTAGACTAAAACTAAGTCGCCTGCCTTCAAACCTTTATCCTTAACGTGGGCATCAAAGTATGCCTTCTGTCGTTTCTTTGCTGCATATATCCTTGCAGCTGCTCTCAGTCTTGTTTCTCCTAATCGTTCAAGGTCAAACAGTCTAGAGGAGAGTTCATGACCCGTCCATTCGTGCTCTTGTGCTACTTTCAATGTAGGTATTAAGAAGTCCAAAGGTAGCACGACGTTTTGGCCAAATACCATCTGAAAGGGGATGGCTTGGAGTACCGTTTTGTAGGTGACTCGGTATGCCCAAACAGCATGGTGTAGCTGTTTGTCCCAATCAGAGCATTTATTGTTCACTAATTTCGTCAGTACATTGCATAAGATTTTGTTGGTGCTCTCAGCCTAGCCATTTGCTTGAGGGTGATAGGGGGCATACTTCTTATGTACTACCAAGAATTCTTGGAGCAGATTTTCAATAACTTCATTCAAGAAGTGAGTGCCTCTATCACTAACTAGCTCTATGGGTAGCCCGTATCTAGTGAATACATTCTCAAATAAAAACTTAGCTGTTGTTTGAGCATCGTTCTTCGTTGTGGATTTTACCTCTACCCACTTTGTTAGATAGTCTGTCGCAACAATGATATATTCTGCATGGGAACCCTTAGCTGGGGGATTAATAGGACCTAAGAAGTCTATTCCCCACTTAGAGAATGCACGTCCACCCATCATAGGTTTCAGTGGCATCTCATCTTTACGTATAGGATATTGAGTTCTCTTACAGACATCACAGCGTTTCACATAGGTATGTGCATCCATGTGAAGGGTCGGCCACCAGAAGCCCGCAAATAGTATTGCCTTGATCACCCGCTCTGGTCCAAAGTGTCCTCCTGCTACACCTTGGTGAGCAGTGTCCAAGATCTTGAGATACTCACTCTCATGGACACATAGTCTCAGGTAACCATCTTTACCACGTTTGTATAGATTATCACCAATAAGTGAGTAATCCTGGGCTTCTTGCTCTAAACTCCTTTTCCTAGCCAGAGTCATGTCTGGAGGGAATGTTTTCGTCCTCAGGAAGGATACTAGTGGTTCACTCCAATCTGGCACTATGGACACTTGATAAAGAGTGGCATGTTCCACAGGTGGTTTAGTGCAACAGATTGGGCATTCCTTGCACAACTTTTGGACATCAGCTTCCATAGTTGGCCAATGTACTCCTAGTCTCCTTAGTGTCTGTAAGGTTCGTTGCTTTGAGTAGTGTTGCTCTAATGCATCTACATGTGCTAAATGCAACCATTTAGTGTACTCGTCCTCTTCTACACAACAAGCCAAGATTCCTTGATCTGTGTGCTTGTACATACTTCCTCCCATGATGTGATACTTTTGGGCTTTTACTACCTCTCTATCCTGCGTGTTTATTACTGGATGGTTAGGTCCGTATGTCAATACTGGCACTAATGGCTTAGCCCACTGCGGTACCACTTCCAAGTTAAACAAGTAAGCATCAGGAAGGTCATCTGATACTCCTTGTGGGGCTTCTCCAGATGTGAGCCTAGAAAGATGATCTGCTCTCAAATGAGTCTTCCCTTTCCTTACCACAACCTCAAAATCATATTCCATTAGCAAGAGAAACCATCTCACTAATCTTCCTGTATTGCATGGCTTGTATACGAGGTATAGCAATGCCTGATGATCAGTAAAAAATTTAAATTTATTTGCAAGCAAATAATGTCTAAATTTCTTAACTGCATATATCATGCCTAAGCCTTCTCTCTTAGTAGTGGTATAATTTCGTTCAGCTGCATTCAATTGTCGACTAGCATAGGCAATTGGAAGATCCGTATTACCTTCACCAGTAGGTTGTGCAAGCACACATCCAATGGCATAATTGGATGCATCCACATGAACATGTAAAGGCTTATTCCAATCCGGTGTGGTTAAGATTGGTGCTGAACATAATCGCCGTTTAAGCTCATTGAAGGAATTCTCACATTCCTCGGTCCACTCAAAGTTTGTCAGAAGTCCGTACATGGGCTTTGCAATGACAGCATACATGTGAATGAACCGGTGGTAGTAACCACAATGTCCCATGAAAGCTTGTACTTCCTTGACGTTCTTTGGCCTAGGTAACTCTGCTATGGCTCTCACTTTCTCTTCATCAGTGGATATGCCATTCTTTGACACTATGTGTCCGAGAATCTTGCCTTGCCTAACCATAAAGATGCACTTTTCTGGGTTTAGGCAGACTTGATATTCTCTACATTTGTCGAAGATTTGTCTCAGTTCAGGAATATGGGTTTGTCTGATGTTGGAATGAGCACAAAGATCATCAACATAGACTTCTAAGTTCTTCCTCAGGAACTCCTTAAATACATGGCACATCAGCCTCTAGAAGGTTGCTGGTGCATTGGTAAGCCCAAATGGCATTACCCGAAAGGCGAATATGCCCCATTCTATGGCAAAAGCTGTCTTATGCTGATCCTCTGGAGCTATGGCTACTTGATTGTAGCCCAAAAATCCATCAAGGAAGCTGTACACTTCCTTGCCTGCTACTCTTTCTAAGAGATGTTCTGTGATGGGAAGCGGATAGTTATCTCGAATTGTGGCTGTATTAACCTTCTTCAAGTTAATGCATACACACAGCTTGCCATTCTTCTTGGGCACCACTACGATGGGGGATACCCACTCAGTGTGCTCAATTTCATAGATAAATCCAGCTTCAACCAGTCTATCTATCTCCTCTTTAATCTTGGCAGCATAATTATCATTATATGTATAGGGCTTTTGCTTAGAGGGTTTAGCATCTGAGGTCATGGGGATAGTGTGTGAGCATATGTCAGGGTCAACACCTTTCAAATCCTTGTAACTCCAAGCGAATACATCAGGCTGTATTCTCTTAGCAAGGCTATTAACGCATGCTCTTCTTCCTCTGTTAGGTCATGGCCTATGTACGTGCATCTCTCCTCTCCTTCTTCTAGGGCCACTACTATTTTCTTGGTGGTTTCTTTGTTATCATAGGCCTCTCCTGATTGTGCCTCTCGTTAAGGCATTCTTATCATGACTCTCCTGTCATCTATCTCATACTTCTTAAAATTTTCCGGGACCTCAAACAAAGATTCTTCCTCTTCTGGTGAGACTTCTCTCTTCTTTCGTTTCTTTCCTTCTTCCTTCGGGGTCACATGTGTGGCTAATCTTACATCATTTGTACGCTCTCCATGCCTCTGGGGTTGAAATTCTACTTCATGGAAGTATTCTTCATCTGATGCAAAAGGTGGGTCCATAATGATTGACTCTAGATCGGAGTCACTTGCATCCTCAAATGCATCAGGGCTAGGTTCGCATTCTTCTAGAACTGCCTCTCCCATGATTGGCTCTATGGAGAAGACTGAAATGTCATAGCCATCCTCATCACAGTGAGGTGTCCATTGTTCCTCATTGATGGCTACATCCATGGTTGCTAGAATTTCTACCCAACCGTGGGGTTCAAATTCTTCGTCCGGAAAGACTACAAGTGCATAGGCTGGGTCTTGGATTGATCTATGGGTTTCTTTTGCACCTACCTCTCTGGCTTTTTCTCTCTTCTCTTCTTCTACTGCTACTTTGCACATCCATAAGTGGGTGTCTTCATGCATCCATGAGGATCCTGACCCTATGGAATGCACCGATTCTGTATCATCTTTGGCTCTATGGATGGGATTCCATTGGATAGGAGGGACATCTCTATGAGAGTAATCCTTGAGATTGTCTTTGGTTGTAACACCTAAGTGCTGCAAATACAAAGAATTGGTTCCCCAATCCTGTACCACTTGCAACTGCCGCATAAATGGTCTTCCCAAAATCATTTCATAGGCATGATTTTTGCTGAAGTCACATATAGCAAATGTATGCTCAAACTCGACACCACAGGTGGTGAGAGTTATTCCTTCTAGCAATCCTAAGGGTCTCTCAATATGACCATCGGCCATCTGCAATTTCATTCTCGTTTGCCTGAGTGCTGGCTTGCCCCAACGCTTCCATAGGGAAGTGGTGGCAATGGAAACTCCTGCACCTGAGTCCAAAATTGCCTTGGTGGTGTACTCCTAGTAGGTAATGGGAAGATAGGTGTTCCCTTCTTCACCTTCACACATATCTCCTATCTTATCCAAGGGTATCTCTGGCACCGTCCTATGTGATCCTACCTCGGAATGAGGTTTCACTATCGCTGGTACTTGTTTGGCGACATGTTCCCATACTTCTGGTCTAACCTTAAGCAGCTCTTCCAAAGTGAGATTGCACTGCACTTTGGTGTTCTTCACTACCTCTCTGTTCCTAGGTATGACTGAATCTTCGTTTCTTATCATGACTGTAGGTGCTCTCATACAGGTGGAGTTTGCTTCCCATGGGCTTGTGAAGTGGGGTAGTTCTTGTAAAGAATTAGACTCGAAGTCTAATCTTTCTTGAGATTGGGCACTCTCCTGCTCTCCATAAATGGAAGGAAGGTCTTGTGGGAATTGATCGTGTGTGTCATCCACCAGTTCAATGGGAGGAGGAACTTCACTCTCTTTAGCCCATTTCTCTTCTTGAATCTCTCGCAAGAATTCTGGTGTGTATTGATTCATAGAAGAAGAGGTGTCTGGCTCCGTAGAGTTAGGCACGTAGGTCTCAGGCACATAGGCTTTCTGGGTAGGAAGACCTGCTCTTTCACTAGCCTTGTCATGGTGTTGAGGGGCGAGTTCCTTTTGTGATTGTGCCATTAGATTCTCTATTCTTTCTAGGGAGGGGGGGTTGTCTGGTTCAGTGGAATTGGGCACATAAGCTTTCGATGGGGGATGGGTCATGTTTTTGCTTGCTTTATCTCTTTCTTGATTTTTTTCTTCCTTGGCAGATCTTGCAATTATGCCCTCTAACTTCTCTAGAAGTCCATCCAAGTGTAATTGCGTCTTGGCTGAGCCCGAGTAATTGAAAAGGCGACTGGCTTCAAACATAGTCTGAGCCAATGCGACCATTTTCGCGCAAAGCTTGGTTCTTTCTATCTCTAGGTCAGCTCTAGGGTAGCACTTGTCATGATCCGTGACATTTGGCCCTTCTTGGATTCTGGCCTGATATGCTTTAAGCATCATGTCTATGTGTTCAGGAGTGGGATCAGCTAATACTGATCCTGCTTGGGGTGGTGGGTGGGTTACGTGGGGTGTATTAGAGGGTGGAGGGATGGAGGGTGATGGGGATGGTAGCGGTGGGAATGTGTGAGAGTGCGGTTGAGATGTGATCTCTATGATTTTGGCCTTGGTTTGTCGTAGACTTTCCTCAAGTTCACTCATCTTCTTTGCCCATTGCCTTTTCATACGTTCACGGCTATCTCTCCAAGCTCTTGTTCTCTTCTTATTTTGGCTCTCAGTATCGCTAGCGTCTGGGCTCTTTTCCTTGCTTACCCCTTGGTTTTGCTGCACTGCTTGAGCTCTAGTGACTACCCGTACGGGTGCAGTGGAAGTGACACTTCCTGTGGAATGTACCACTAACCCAATAACATTAATAGGAGTGATTTTTGGCATATTATTAGGATTCTTAGGGCAGTCTCGTAAGAGATGCTCCTTTCCACATTCTTGGCAAAAGCCTTGAATTGTTACTGACTAGGGTTGCATAGGTGGAGGTAAGGGACAATCACGAATGAGATGATCTCCCTAACATCTGTAGCATGGTCCTTTAGGGAATGGGGGTCTTACCTGCTTAGGTTGAGGCCTAGGGTTGGGGTTTGCATACATGACGTTTGTGTAATCTGACTCCCAACTAGGTTCATTTGGCTCTTCACTATAGTAAGACTCACCATGCTCAGGAGACTGCATGTAGTAGGCCTGGGGACTATCAACATGTGTAGAATCAAAACTATGGTCACTCGGGTCACTTTCAGAAAGCAATTGGGTTACCGGGACTATCGCTCTATTCAGGTTCTCTTCTGCAACTGCATATTTTACTGGGATCACATTAGTAGGAGCAGGTGGTTGCTGTGCTAGCACTGGCTGGGGTCTCAGTTGGTTTTGGTAGGGTTGGTAGGTTTGTTGAGGCCTAGCATACTGTTGTGGTGGATATTGGTTCTGATATCTTCCTTGTTGAGGGTATGTCTGAGGGTAGGTTTGCTTAACTGCTTGCTTGTTGTATGGGCAATCTTGCGCTGTGTGATTTATGTATCTCCATTCTATGGTGCAGTATTGGCCACTAGGATTTACTTGGGGTTGAGCCATAATGGGACAGACATTTGCCATATGGTCGCCTCCACAATTATAGCATCTTTTTACAGGGGCGAACCTTGGGATTTGTTTACTAGAGACACCTAGTTTGTGAGCAACTTTCTCTGCAAGTTCCTCAATCGATGTGGATTGCGTGGAAGAGAGGCTAGAGGCACTATCTGAATCTTTGTATATCTTGGAAAGCTCTAACTCCTCCCCTAGGTTATCCTCAATGTCAATACACATGCGTACACACTCTTCTATGGTCCTAGGGTCCTTCAAGTACACATATGATCTTAATTTGGTACTTAGCAATCCATCCAAGAATAAAGCCACTTGCTTAGCTGGTGTGGGTAGCTCATGGACAGTGCATCTTTCAAGATATTGCCTAAATCTCCTTCCTGCAAGTCTCACGGTCTCTTGAGGGGTTTGCTTGAAGCTGTGAATCAGTGAGGAGGTATTATGTCTTATGCCACTCTTAGAGAATTCAATAATGAAAGCCTCTAGGAGTTGGTCTATGCTCCTGAACTGTCTCTCGTTTAGTGGCTGAAACCATGTCAGGGCAGTGTTCCTAAGGGTTAGACCAAAGGCATTGTACTGCGTAATAGATCCTCCACTTGTTCAGCTCTCAGGACTTGTCTAAACTCAGCCACATGATCGTATGGATCTCCAGTGCCATCGAAGTAGTTCTTCATGGACTTAACTAGCTGAGTCGGTCTCAAAGTCCTTGTGTGCTCTCTAGGTAGTGGTAGAGGGAATTCATCCGCATTTCTTTGATTCCTGTGAGCTCTAAGCATCTCATGTTCTACTCTATTCGTTTCCATTCTCGTTCTTTCTCTGCCCCCTGGGTTGGCAAAGCTTACTTCTGGCCTATCTCTACTACTGTCTCTTTGAATTCCATGAGCTTGGGATGTTCCAGCACCAGGGTGACCATAGGACACATTCGATCTTGGTTGGGGGAAAATAATTTCACCTTTCCAAGTGTAAGCATGCCTATCATTTTCTGTCACCACAAAGATCCTCTCCGAAGCGTGATCTAAGTAGGTCACTCTGCCTGGGCTATTAGGATCCTTAAACTCATAGATCATGATTGTTCCTATATCAATTGGCTGATCAGATTTATACCTCCAAAAGGCTTCGTCAGTTTCTCGATTGAGGAGCAAATCTATGCTCTTATTATCCTGGGGAATCCACTCTGGTGTGATAATCCTAGTGAGAACCGATTTGCCTCGAGGGGTTCTAGGTTCTGTACCCATGTTTCCTTGCTCTAGGTCACCTAAGTCCGCTTCTGGGATCACATTTCCAAATTCGTCCGTCCTATCTGGGTGACTGGTGACTACGTATATGGTTCCTTCTTTGTCCAAGTATGCTCCGTTTTCAAACTTGACAGCTGGGCGCTCTAGTCCAATGGATTGATCAGGATTCTTAATCTGTACCATAGATCTTCCTAGGCCGTCCTCATAGATGCTAGCACTTAATCGGTTGGTCCTAAGGTATTCCAGCTGCGTCTTGTAAGGGCCTTCTACCCTGTGCAAGTATGGCACTCCTGAACTTACTGTAGGTCTCTCCATACCTTGAGACATCTCGGATTCACTAGTCTCAGAACTTGGGTAGTATGAGTGGTGGCTCAACTGCTGGGCCCACGACCTAGCAGTGTGGTTGACACTAGCCTCTGAAGACCTAAGGCTTTGTCTATCCCTTACTAGATGTTGCCCTGATCTAAGGTTCATAAGCTGAATTGAATAACCCAAATTTGCCCAAGTACAACCTCGTTGCAGAGTCCTTTTGTATCAGTTACTTGATTCTTTTTAGTTGATTCCTGTGTTAAAATTCTTGTCTGATATCACGTCGCAAGGTATATTTGAGTGTAGTTCCGCACTTAAAGTTGATCGTTCCACGTTAAGTTCTTTTCCTTTAAAGTTCTCGACAGTACAAAGATTATGTTCTTAGCTTGAACTTGAAAGTTTAGGTATGCTTCAACTTGATAATTGCCTATCGTCGCCCTGACTTACTCCTACCTCTAGTCGTTCTTAGCCTAAGCTAGGAATTGACGAAGGGGAATTGAGAGTATTCCGACCTTTCTTGCTGATCCTTGCTCTTTAGTGCTCGAGAAGTTGATTCTCAAGCTTGCACAAAGCCCTTGCTTGGACGCTCTCAATTGCTTCTCAATAGACCTGCATTAGTCCCAAGATTAGCTCCAGACTTAAATTCAAATGACAGACTAGACCACTTTCATGCATGTGACTCACCGACCAAATTATCTCTTGCCTTTATAAAAAACAATCCCAAGGATCCCTCAGTTTTCCTACCTCGGGTATGGTTACTTCAAAAAACCCTATCTAATAATCCTGATCTTAATTTTCACATAACTAGTGGAAGTTTTGGTTGTACTCCTCACGAGCTCTTCGACAAAACAAGAATCACAGCAATTGGATTTCGTATGAGGAAGTTATGTCAGTTCAGGCTTCAAGGATTAAAACAGGGTTCAAAACAGTTTAATCAAGCAGTCAGAAATTCTTGAATTACTTGGGTTGCGGCCTCAACATGCAATGCTAACCCCAAGTGTTTGTCCCACAAATTGGCCAAGTTAGCCCCCTATTCTTTACCCTAGAAAATTGGCCAAATTTGCCCTTCTAATGCGTTCGCAAGTTCTGTCAGTTGCGATTGACAGGTCAGTCCCGATTGATGTGTCGATCGCGATTGACAGGTCCGTTGTGGCTGTCAGTCGCGATTGACGTGTCGATCGCGATTGACAGGTGGCTCGAAAGGTCAATCAATCGTGGTCAAAGGGTCGTTGACTCTGTCAGTCGCGATTGATGGGTCGATCGCGATTGACAGGTCGGTCGCGAGGGTCTATCCGTCGTGGTCAAACAGTCGTTGACTCTATCGGTCGCGATTGATGGGTCGATCGCGATTGACAGGTCGGTCGCGAGGGTCTGTCCGTCGTGGTCAAACAATCGTTGACTGTGTCGGTCATGATTGACTGAGCCGTCGCGGGCTGTCAGTCGCGATTGATGGGTCGATCGCGATTGATGACTCGATCGCGATTGACACGTGTCACGCATATGATCCGTCAGTCGTGGTCAATCGGTCGTTGACTCTGTCGGTCGCGATTGACAGAGCCATCGTGGGCTGTCAGTCGCGATTGACTGGTCGATCGCGATTGACAGGTCTGTCCGTCGTGGTTTGTCGATCGCGATTGACAGAAATCTGATGAATTTCAAAAATCTAAGCACATTTTTGGGAAGCTCTAGGCCTGTAGATCATGGTTTTGCACTTTGTTTGGCAATTTGAGCATTTTTTATGTCGGTCGCGATTGACAGAGGTCGGCGACACACAGACAGTTACCGAGAATTCCGTACCTGCGCAGAGTGTTGGGGACAATGATGCGGCCTGTACCTGCAAGACAGCTCAAGAAACATGCAAAAACAGCACACACAATTTCGCTCTCTCGCTCTCTCTCACAAGTGAAATGAGGGAAATGAGGTGGAGAAGGTGATATGATAAAAAAACTGAAATTTTCGTGATGATGGAAATGGAGGTGGAAGATGGTGATGATGATGATGGTGATGATGGTGGTAAGGTAAGAAAGAGAAAAATAAGAAAAGTAAAGAAATTACCTACAACGCCAACGTCTCCAGTCTACGTCTTACCATCACACGCTCGTCCTCAAAGCTCGATCCCCGGCAACGGTGCCAAAATTTGGTGTAGCTCAGTGATGAGTAGCACCTCCTTTAATGTCAATCCGGGAAGACGTGAGGATGGTATGAAGACCTCGAGCAAGTGGAGGCACAAGTGCGTGAGTGAGAAGCACACAAGCATGCACACACATACACGCACACGTGCACACACGGCAAGACAAAGAGTGAGAAGCAATGGAGTTCTTAGATTACTTTCAAAAAGCTCTTACAAGTTCATTTCAATTACAATCTAACCTCAAAAATGAGCTCTCTAGCTCCTTTTATAGTTTTTGACTAGCTTTGGCCCTGTTCAGACCTAGTGTCCGGCCTAGTTAAAAATTAGGTTCCAGGGCTTATTAGAGGGCTCAAACGAGATCTAAAAAATATGAAAATTGGCAGGTAGATACTTCTAAAGCTCCTCAAGCTCAAGGACTCCTTGGCTTGCACAAAATGGAGCTACAAAAATACGAAATGATATTTACAATGGTTTTTAGTGATGAAAATCACTATTTGTGTAGGGATTTTCTCTATTGATTTGTCATACATACCTTTGAGCTCCCTACTTGCTCTTTCTTCTTGTGTGCTCAACTCCTTGATGTCTGAAAAAATTTAGATGGCCTACTTGCCAGATCTTCTTTGACTGCCATGTCTGCTTGTGCTGTCCCTTCGCTCTAACTCTCTTCGTCTTGTGGCTCCTTCGGTTCCCTGACTGCTGCCAACAAGATCCCATTCTCATTGCAATGCTCCCTGACTCTCCTTTTGCTTACTTCATCATAATAGCCAACTGTAATGCATTCAGTGGAGCTCACAAACCTATGCAAAGGAGTGTGATTGACGTTTGTCTTCACCCTGCCAACAAGAACTATGAGTCAGAGAGAGCATCATTAAAGCCATGGAGATAGAAAGAAGATTACTTACCACGTGAGGCACTCCACAGCATGACATCTTGCCTTCAGAGCAGTTGAAATAGAGAAAGACTGGTCTCTGCTATGGAAAATTACTATCCTCCAAAGAGGAGACATAGTCAACTCTGCAAAATTAGTGACCATCTTCCAAATCAGAGGGTGTTTGAAGGGTTCATCATCATTAACTGATCCCATCATCCTAAATCCATAGGGTATGTCTGCTATGAGAAGGGAGAAATGCTTTCTAGGCACAACAGAACAAATGTTATTTACATCACTATAGAATACATTGTAATATACAGGCCTAAGGGGGTCTACGGGATTGGAGAAACATTTCAGATCAGGTTCATCATCAAAATCCATCTCCTTGGCTTTCAGTCTAGATTTCTCATGCCTTGCTCTTTGAATGTGAGCCAGGAATGCAGGGGGGCAATCATCTAGTAGCTTTGTAGACTTACTTTTCTTTGGTTTCTGCAGAAAAAAGTGGAAAGACAATTAAATGAGCTCTTCAATATAGCAAACAAAACATAAGGAATCGATGCATGGCATCGATTTCCTGTGTGGGTAGATGCCAGGCATCGACTTTCTACTGAAAGTCGATGCCTGGCATCGACTTTGGGACATAAGTCGATGCCTCGCATCGGCTTATGCCACGAGCTCGACGCGAGACATCGACTTATGCCCCCAAGTCGATGCCAGGCATCGACTTATGCTAGGAGATCGATGCCAGGCATCGAATTTAGCAGTAAGTCGATGCCAGGCATCGAATTCCTACTAAAATCCTGGCATCAAATTGGTTAGGTGAATCAAGGCATCTAACCTAATGGCAAACCAGGCATAACCTCAGAAAGAGAACCTACCCAATCACAAAACAGGATAAAATATTCTGATAAAGCTTTGTAGGATGATGTGGTTGGAGAGTCTGCTTGGACCTCTGTCCTAGAAAAGCAACCCAGCCTCTTCATCATCACCTCCTGAATCTTCATGTATACTTTATGACTACAGTCACAAAAATAAAAAAGAGACTAGGTTAGACCAAAAACATGGGAGGAGGGAAAAAGGATCTGAGAATAACATACATACTTATTGAGCTCAGTCACCATCTCCTCCAGGCTTAACTCCTTGGAGATTACCCTTGACAAAGTTGATATAATCAATGTATCATCCTTGATTCCTTGAAGGGCCCTCCATGGTGTCATCTTCATGTCCTTAGGAGCCTCTTCAATTGAGAGGTCAACTTTCCTTCCCTTTCCCTTCAGATCAACCTGTGGGTCTGGCCTCGACTTCTGTTGCTTCTGGCCCTTGACCTCCTTGTTCTCCCCCATTGTGAAAATTTTATCCTGCATATCCCAGATCTCACCTGATCTGAATGCCAATTGAAACCATGGATCATATTTCCTCAAAGCATCAGACTTTCTATTCTCATCTAGTGCAATTCCAACCTCAATAAGGCATTGCTTCCGTAGATTGGGATGTATTCTTCCAGCTTCCTTCACAAGACAATCTTCATATTCATGGTGGAAGAACCGAATTCTCTCTATGGAGGACATTTTTTGCCTATAGTCATTGTCATTGTTGTGATCCCAAGCAAGAAGCTTGGCTTCCTCAGTTGTAAGACCAGCATATATCTTGCACTCTGCATACCTAAAGAAGAATGTGGTAGGGTGCTCCTTCACTAGCTGTCTACGTGCCTCTGCAGAGTAAAAAGTATAATCCTCAAACAAACCCTCATTGAACTCCTCCACAGAGCTGCACTCATTCGGATCCACCATGACAAGGAATGGCACAACAGTAGCATGAGGATTTATTTTCATTTTCTTCTTAAGATTCTGCACGTGCAAATTGTGTGGCTCCCTGATCTCAAGGGGCCTCCTCCCTGTGACTGGATCTATTGGTGGCCTATGGATGATATTGATTGGCAAGTGGAACAATTGCCCCTTCTTCACAACTTTTCTTCTAGCTATGTCCTCCCTCATCTTGTTCTGCTCAGTACCAAGAACACCCGAGGCAAGCTCTCCACCAGGTGCAACTATTATATCCTCAGAGCTAGAGCTTGAGTCAGAAGACTCCTCTTCTGCAATTCTCTTCTTTTTCTTCTGGAACTTTTTCTGCACGCTCTGCTTACCCCTTGCCTTTATAGGGGTTGTCATCTTTTGTTGTGTTGGCATGATGTTGCCCTGGATCCATGGCATCAAGTCCTTAATAAGATTCACTGAGTCCCTGCATATCTCAGCAAGCCCATCTGGAACACAGCACTCTAGGCACAAGAAATCCATCTTGCATATAACATTTCTTAAACCTTTCGATGTCTCTACCAAGAAAAGGAGGTTGTAAGAATCCTCATCTTCATAATCTAGTTTGTACACAAGGCCATACTGAAAACCATGTGTTGTCGTGATCTTTCCTCTCCCATATGCCCCTACGAACACAAGAAGGACTGCATTCTTTTCTTCAACATACTGAAGGCACCACTCCAGATTTGTCATGTCTCACAGTGGACGATCTGTCCTTAAGACCTCTGCGTCCCTCGACCTATCCTTCATAGTTGTATCATCCTCAGGAAATTTGATGCTACTTTGTCCACCAGAGGATATTCCAATCGGGTTGCTGGCCTTCTCAGAGGATAAGGATGCAATAATTTTCTTTGGTTTTGCTTGGTGACCAATGCCTTTGTCACGTTGCTAATCACCAGAGCTCATGGTCACTCTCAACTTCTTGAAGGGCCTCTCACTCTTGGACTACGCATCCCTAAAGGCGCTTGGAAATATCAGCTCATACGTTATTGTGTTTTTCAAAGGTCCAAGTCGATGCCAGGCATCAACTTTTAAGTGAAGTCGATGCCCGGCATCGACTTGAGGGTGCAAGTCGATGCCAGGCATCGACTTACACCCTCAAGTCGATGCCGCGCATCGACTTGCACCCTCAAGTCGATGCCGGGCATCGACTTGCACACAAAGTCGATGTCTAGCATCGACTTGCACTTAAAAGTCGATGCCTGGCATCGACTTGCACCTAAAAGTTGATGCCTGGCATCGACTTGAACCTAAAAGTCGATGCTTGGCATCGACTTTGCACCCTAAAGTTGATGCCTAGCATCGACTTTCAGGCCAAATTCGATGCCAGGCAAGTCGATGCCAAGCATCGACTTTTAGGTGTAATTCGATGCCAGGCATCGACTTTTAGGTGCAAGTCGATGCCAGGCATCGACTTGAGGGTACAACATGATGCCAGGCATCGACTTACACCCTCAAGTCGATGCCTGGCATCGACTTGCACCGAAAAGTCGATGCCTGGCATCGACTTGCACCCTCAAGTCGATGCCTGGCATCGACTTGCACCTAAAAGTGGATGCCTCGCATCGACTTGCACTTAAAAGTTAATGCCTGGCATCGACTTGAGGGTGCAAGTCGATGCCAGGCATCGAGCTGTACCCTCATTGGATCTATATTTTAGGAGCTAAGAAAAATAAAAACCTAGAAAGCTGACTATTTACACAAACATACAAAAGGAATCTTTTAGGAATCTTTTTTTTGGTATGATTTTGTCTACCTCTTGGTACTCTTGCCAACATTCTTCTTCTCCATCAGAGTTGCCTTGCTAGTATGCTGAGCTCTGTGCTCCATGGCTGTCTGTGCTCTGTTGCTCTCTCTTGCTCATGGATTTTGAAAATGAGAATGATCTCCTCCTCTGCTATTTATAGGCCATTGGGTAACTTGAACCAGAGAATAACTGGATCTAACTGAATGAGTCCAGTTGCTAACTATATCTGTCAACTTATCTAACCAGGAAATACCACTCACACAAATAGGCTGTTTCACCTCCACTTTAATGAAATATTCATAGAACCTTGCAACTATTTATATACATTTGCATGGAAATTACACTTCAATGGCAAGAGTATGGTATGTACATGAGGATGGATAATCTCATGTATAAATTGTTTCTTAGAATCTCTTGCTTGGGAGAAAATCAAGTCTAAGTTGTGTTGAATATGGGACTAGATTAATGACATCTTTATAGTGTTATCCTTCTCACTTCAGTTCATATTCACATTTATCTTGTAACACATTGTTGAAATGGAAAATCAATGTATGAATAAATGTTCAAGTAAAGAGCTCTGGGGTAATTTTGACAAAATATTGGTAATTTCAACCAAATAGCTTGGTAATTTCAGACGTCACTCATTGTCTTTGCATGCAACGTTCAGAAAAATCGTAGATTCAAAATTCATTTGAAAATCTTTTGTAACAAGCATATACTCAATTCTTACATATAATTCTTACATATACTTTTCCATATACTTCTTACATATACATTTCCGTGTACCTCTTTTACACATAATTCTTTTTTAATATACTTTCATCTACCTCTTTGAGATCTAGCCAAGACCACAATAAAACCTAATCCTTGAAATCTTAACCAAAGGTAAAATTTCTTCTTGTATAGTCTTCAATGGCACTACTCCAAACAATTTTAATATCTAATCCAGTTGGAACTCAACTTGGATATATTTTGATTCACTCACAATGCTAAGACTCAATGACTCATATCTAGTTAGAAATCAACTGTGTATCTCATCTTTCAAAAGTGAATCAAATCTTTGGTTCCCTTATTAGTGTATATTTGAGTAATTAAGTGATTTGATGTAATTTGATGTTTAATGTTATTTAATGTACTTTGATGAACTTTTGATTTCATATCTTCTTGATGTGACATTTGATGTGACATCTTCACTTGATCTCGGATTTCTACTTATTTAAAAAGGTCATTCATCTTCAGTCTTCTGTGAACTCAGTGAAGATGAGCTCAG
The DNA here is from genome assembly GCA_020310875.1 of Ceratopteris richardii. NCBI lineage: Eukaryota > Viridiplantae > Streptophyta > Polypodiopsida > Polypodiales > Pteridaceae > Ceratopteris > Ceratopteris richardii. Next base: position 32,717,178 of record CM035409.1, on the reverse strand, counting down.
TCTTTTCAGTGCATGCTTGGGCATCAACTTCCTCTGCTCATATTGATACAGTTTTGGATTCATTGTTCTCAGTTGACCCTTTCCACAGAAGTGATGATCCCTATGGTTTAGAACGGGCTGATGATTCTATGTTTTCTGTTGAGTCATTTAAGTTATCCAATTCACAGTGCAATGCTGCTCAACCAAATGCACGTCTTGATCTCCCATCTGATCCAACCATTGATCTCCCTTCTGACTCAAGTGCATGTGGAGCAACGGAAAAGCAAAGCAAGCTCAATCTACGATTTAAAAGAAGGCCTCGTGAAGTAAGTCAAAAAAGATTTAAATTTCTTACTTCAGATAGACAGATTGCATTGGATATTGTGAAGCATTATTGTGGTTTGAAATGTTTGTACAATTTAGGAATGAAGAAACTAAAGCACCTAAGAGAAAAATTCCTCCATTTAGATAGTGAAAGGCAGGATATATACCTTGTTTCTCGCATGCAAATGACTGAAGATAACATGCCAGTAACACGTGTTGCTTTTGAATATTTCTTTAGTCAAGGGATGCGATGCTGTAGGGTTGCATTTAAAATTGCATTAGAATACATAGGGTTCAACAAGGGCTTTTGAATGGGGATCTCATTTTGGATACGTTCCATGTTGGGACCAAAGGATCTGTTGGACGTCATGCAATGAATTGGATGATGAACTATTTTAGCTTGCATTGTGAGGTTATGCCTACAAGTTCAACACCTCACACAGATTTATGAATTTAAGCACTTTTGCTCAATGGGCCTTGATAACAGTGCTAAGGTTTTGGCTCCATTGCACAATATTAGTTTCAACCATGTATTCTTGATGAGGAGGGTTGATGAAATAACCCTTTTATTTGCAAAGCAGTATTCATCTTCTCTTGGGTGGGAGCCTAAAGAGGGATGCAGATTCTTATTGCAGGTGCCTAATTTGTCTACAGTGTATGGTGCAGAACAATCACCATATGAAGATAAAAACAATACAGAAAGATGTGGAAATGTGGTTGATCAAAGTAAAAGCTGGATGCATGCACTCATTGAAAAGAAGAGACATATTGAGTGTGCAAAAAAATATGCTGGGATCAAGATGTATCTTGGTGGGAGGACTTTTTCAATCATCAAGAAGAGATTATACAGTATACACTTGCAGGTCACTAGCCAGTTGATGTTCCATTCACATGGGATTTTTGTACACAAACATCCGTGAATGTGGCCCAAGCATGTAATGCAGATGCACTTCAAAGTTTTATACATCCACCAGAAAGAAATATTTATGTAGGCCCAAGGATGACAAAACAGGCAGAAGCAAGATGGCAAGGAAATTTAATAGAGATAAATGTTGGAAAACTTATTGCAGTACTTGCTGATGGTGATGAGGCTACCAGACCATTTTGGATTGCAAAGGTTTTAGAGATAACTAAAGATATTGATCAGAGAAGAATAGAGGCTTTGATGGTGCATTGGTATTACACTAAAAGTAGTAATGCATTCACAGGTAAATATAACTTAGAAATGGTGTGTGATACTAAACAAACAGGTTCAAAAAAGAAAAAGAATATTCGAAGCACATCCACTCTTAAAATGGATGATGTAGATATTCTTGTTTATGATTTTTCCTTGACAAAAACAGGTCACTTGAGGAAAGCAACCATTAACATGATAAAACAAAAGCTTCCAGATGTATGTGGTACAGGAAATCATAGGCAAACAAGAAGAGTTGTGCATGATCCTGCAGAATTTGGTATGTACGTGGATATAGAAGAAGAAGAAGAGAGCTCTCAACAGTATGAGACTGAAACAAGTGCATCAGATGATGAGGGTGTAGACATAGATAGACATAGTTGTGAGTTTCATTGAAGCTCTCTAACATTTTTAGTGCTTATGTAAATGCCTCGAAGTAGTTTGGTTAATGAAACCATGTTTTGTAGCAATTTTGAATAACAATCAGATATCCAACCATTAAAAATATGTCTAAAATGTTATTTTTGTATAAGAATTATTCACTTCTACATTCTTTATATAGATTTTAGACATGTCAGTGTCTTATCATATAGATTTTGGACATGTCAATGTCTTATCATATAGATTTTGGACATATAAATTTTGACTACATTTTGAGCTCTTTTTTTTATGAGAAAATGACAAAAAATGTAAAAAAATCACATGTTTTCACCTCATTTTTGTAATATATGTATACTAGTATAAAGGATTCTCAAACATAAGCCGCCATTTGCTTGATTTTTGACGAGAGTGTTCTCTTTTTATGACATAGTTCTCGTTTGTTACGACTCGCTGTTTATATCTAATAAAAAATCCCACTAGACATGCAATGTTTGGTCTCATAGCTACCATAACATACATGAAACTACCAATAACAAATAGAAAAGAACTTTTGATCAGGAATTTCTTTCCGTGATGTTTTGGGAGCAATCATCCTTGCTTAACTTCACATATGTAGGTAAAAGTGTACTCAATGCCTTTCCACTTTGCATATTGATCTTATGAAGTACTTTGGATATGTATTCATTTTGACAAATATATGCATCATTTACTTCTATCACAATTAAGGCACATGTAAGATGCCACATTGATCTTCTCACCCAAAAAAAAAGATGTGTAGGTAATAATGGAATTTTATGTTTAGGATATTTTGATCATGTCAGCAAAACTTTGTAGCAATACATTTTTACATTATCTCTCTAGAAAGTTGTCGCATGAAATTTGTGTCTTAAATTTGAGCATGAAGATGAAGGAATCTGAAAAAGTGTTGTGTGAGAGAAAGGTAGAGTACTCTTAGTAGAAAAAAATTACCTGATTGATCTTTTTGTAGTTCCTATGTTTTATGTCTCATGTGGTCCCATGTGGTCCCATGAAGATAGGTTAAAGAAGAGATTCTTCATGTTTTTTTCATCTCTCTCTAGAATTTCTGATTTTGCAGGGCCCAAAAGTGATATCTGGAAGCACTAAATATTTTTGTGTCTCACAAGCTTAAGCTAATTCCTCACCGTTTTTGAGTTACCAGGCTTGGAAAAGTGTAGTTTTCCAACACTTTAAAAAAAAAGAGAGAGAGAGAAGCCTTCATTCATCTTGTTCATGTTCGCGGATTCAGAAAACGCACATGGGTATATGGGTTATTTCCGGTGATTGACGTGTGTGTGAGTGTGTTGTAGGGATCACCTCTATTTTTGCAGGTATGATTCTTGAAAAGTAGATGCATGGGTGGTTAGGAAGTCTTGCATGATACATGTGAAAAGAAGCTATCTTGGAGCATGCAGATTCTAAGAGTGCATGTCTAGGAAGGCATGATTGGTCGTGCGCTGGCGAAAGGTGGAGATCTAAGAAGACGAAGACTAGAAGATAAGGAAGGAGGATGGTGGTACATTGATCACAATGATTTTCGACTTCTGGGATTGCGATTGAGATTGAGATTGGGATTGACATTGTGATTGTGATTGAGATCAGTATTGAGATTGTGATTGTGATTGTGATTGAGATTGGGATTGAGATCAACTCGGGGGTGGTCGGGTGGATGAGGCTTCATATTGAAGCTATTTGATAGATTTTGTAATGCAGATCGGAACTACTTGAAAATCTACACAGATAATAAAATTCTCTCTCTACTTGTTCTGTGTATACTATGTTTTTCTTCTTTATATCTTGTTGTGCCAAAGTCTATTATTCTGTGTGGGATTGTGATTCAAGATTAAGAGACTTGTTACAAGTGGTATCAGAGCAGAGTTGGATTCCGGGACAAGATGCAGGATTTGAAGAAGAAGATAGAAGAACAAGAGGAGCTTATCCATAGATTGAATGCAGAATTACATAAAGAAAGATCCAACAAACAAAAAGAAAGTACTACATATGCTTTCATGGAACTCAATGATGAAGGTGGTAATGGTGCAGGCACATCAAATGCATGTAGAGCTAGATGACAATGTGAACTTGAAGACGATGATGATGCAGGTGAATCTGCACTTAAGCAAGTGTTTAAAAGAGAAACATTAAATGAATTTGATGGTGAGAAGAAAACTGGAGAGGATCTTGAAGCATGGATTGAGGAACTTGAAGATTTCTTTAACCTACATGTATTTAGTGAGGAATCAAAAGCAAAAGTGGCAATTCTGCATCTGCGAGGAGTCGCAAAACTATGGTGGAAATCATACATGCAGACAAGAACACGTGAAGGTCCGATCCTCTGGAAAGAGTTTCGAGAGCAAGTAGAGAATTGTTATTGTTCTCCACATTATCGAATGGAAAAGAAAATGGAATTCTACTCTTTCAAGCAATATGAGGATGATAGATATAACTTGTCTGTTGAAGAATATAAGGAGAAATTTTTGTGTTTACATAAGTATGCATGAGAAGTTTCTGGAGATGCCTTGAAGAGCAAATTTATTGAGGGTTTGCGAGAAAAAATTCGCTTTCAAGTAAAGGGGTCCGGATGTGTAGATTTTCTTGATGGAGTTGCAAAAGCAAAAAACTTTGAGAAGATGGAGAAGTTTACTATGAAAAAGGCATCCAAATCAAGGTTTATCTCAATAGGACATCGACCCCAAGACCTATTTCAATAAATCAGAATGGATAGAAATCGACTAACTCTATTAATGGTCAAGGAGGAAAAACTAAGCCGAAGCAGACGGATATGCCTAAGAAACAAGAAGTTGTGCACTGGCAAGGTGATTCTGATTTCTAGGAGTGGGCTAAAAGATTGGGACTTTGAATTTGATGTGGAGAACAAGGACATCGCACTTCTGAATGTCCAAACAAGGCCATCAACCATTCTATGGAGGCGAAGATGGCTCATCTACAAGAAGAAAACATAACCATTGAGGAAGCGGATGATCAAGGCAAGTGTTCTAACCCTAGACGTCAATGCATGACAACTTCTTCTCATTCAAGGGCATCAGTGATTAGGATTATAGGGGACATATCCTCACGTAAGGTTAGTTTCTTGATTGATTCGGGTAGTAAAAATTTCCTTTCACTTAAGTTGGTAGAGGCTTTAGGATTGCATATTGAGATGTAGGCCAAAAGAGTTGTACACATGGCTAATGGTAGGATAGACTATACTCGAGGCTATATTGAGAATCTTGATTTTATGTTAGGAGAACATATGCTTTTTGGCATCTTCCATGTAATTGAAATGAGAGAATGTGATGTAATCATCAAAATGGATTGATTAGTTCATGACAGTGTCGTGATTGATTGTGAAAGTGGGATCCTTACTTTGAAAATAGTAGGGAAAGAACATCGTCTAGTAGGCAAGTATAATTCAGGTTTTTCTCCTATTTCAGCTATAAAGTTGATTAGGGGTATTCGACAAGGTTTTGAGACATATTTGGTTTATGTGCATGACCTTCAAGAGAAGAAGAAAGAAGAAGAAATACCTGAATATGTTAGAAAACTTTTAGATGAGTACGCAGATCTATTTCCTAATGTTCTACCGAGTATGCCCCTCATAGGAAAATTGAGCATGTTATAGACCTCTATCCAGGAAGTGAGCCTTATTCTAGAGCACCTTATAGGTTCAATATTGATGAATTGAAAGAGTTGAGACTCCAACTGGATGATCTATTGAAGAAGGGGTTGATAAGACCTAGTGTTTCACCTTGGGAGCACTTGTTTTGTTTCAAAAAAAGAAAAATGGCTTATACAGACTTTGTATCGACTATGGGGGATTGAACAAGAAAACCATTAAGAACAAGTATCCACTTCCACACATGGATGAACTGCTGAGTCAATTGAGTGGTGTCACAATATTCACCAAAATTGACTTAAGATCAGGATATCATCAAATTAGAGTAAAGTCTGAGGACATATCCAAAACTTCTTTTAGAACACGATATGGTCATTATGAGTTCATAGTCTTGCCTTTTGGATTGACAAATGCTCCATCAACATTTATGTGTTTGATGAATAATGTGTTTCGTGAATATCTCGATGAATTTATATTAGTCTTTCTTGATGATATTTTTTTGTATTCTAAGGATGATGATGAACGTGCATTGCATCTCAAGAAGACTTTACAGAAACTAAGAGAGCATAAACTATATGTTAAGATGAGTAAATGTTTTTTTGCAAAAGGGGAAGTGAATTATTTGGGGAGAGTTGTTTCTAAGGTTGGGATTCACATAGATCCTGAGAAAGTTCAAAGCATAGTTGACTGGCCTACACCCAAATGTGTGAGAGATGTGAGAAGCTTCCTTGTTTTGGCACAATATGAGAGGGCACACATTAGGGATTTTTCTCGAATTCCAAATCCCCTTAAAGAATTGACAAAGAAAAATAGAGAGTTCACATGGAACGATGAGTGTCAAAATGCATTTGAAGAGTTAAAACAAAAAATTATCAAAATTGTGTGCTAAAGATACCTTAGTTAGGGAAGCCATTTATTGTTGCATGTGATGCTAGTGGAAGTCAAATCGGATGCGTACTTTGACAAGAACGTAGGGTAGTGGCTTATGAATCAAGGAAACTAAGGAAACATGAATTAAATTATACAACACATGACTTGGAAATGCTTGCAGTTGTTCATGCACTTAAACATTGGAGACACTTGATTAGGGTCTTGAGCCCACGGAACAAATGATTATATGAGACTTTATTTGGTTTAAATCCCTCGGAATCGGTCCAATTGGATTACCTAGAGCCCACAATTATCGCACAATGGATTCTTCTTATGGATATGCACTAGCTCATATGTTCCCGGCAAACGCACCAAAATGAAAAGGTCTTGAACCCAAGGAAAAAGTGATTATACGAGGCTTTATTTGGTTTAAATCCCTCGGAATCGGTCTACTTGGATTACCTAGAGCCCACAATTATCTCGCAATGGATTCTTCCTATGTCTATGCACTAGCCATAAATTTCCCGGCAAACGCACCAAAATGTTTAGTGTCTTGATCCCGTAAAATGTGCAAATAATTGCACCTATATTCAGCTATCTTGATTCTATATCTCTTAAATTGCTGAAGCCTGTTTTACCCTTAAGCCACGACTATGCCTGATTTGGCCCACCTTTCCGACCCCTAGTAGGATCCCTCTATTCTCCTTAGCCCAAGTCTTCTCACTTCATTCTTTCCGATCTCTCAACCCTTCTCTTCTTCCTTCTATTGAACACAATCTTTCACATACTTCACACCATGCTCACTCTCTCACACTCTCCTTTCTATCACTCTCTCACTCACACCTCTCTTACACCCAAACATACCTGCACTTAGACACACATACACACATCTTCTTTTTTTTTTAGCCATAAAAATCCGTAAAAAACAAATTAAATGAGCTTGTTGTCAGATACAGCAACATCTTCAAAAACCGACATCAGATCGTTAATTGAACAAAGGAAGCCCACATGAATAATTTAGTACAGACGTGGACAAGATGCATCTTTCTTAAGATGCAAGGTTTCAAACTGGACTGAATCAGATATCAAGAGGTTCCAACCCGAATATCCAAGCCAGGAAATGATTGAGTATACATATTTTAATGACAATACTCCTAACAAAAATGCCTCTCAGCTGGTTTGAACATCTTCCAATGGAAGGGATGGGTCAAGCTCAAACACCTCAGAAGAGAATATCTAGAAGAACTTCCCTTCACATTTATGTACAAATATAGTGTCGGCATATCATATGTCGTTCCACGTATCAGTCACTTTGCATGTTAAGAGCGCTGTCTCAGAAACTTGTCCCACCTACATAGAAAGTGATAATAGCATTCTTCGTTGCCTCTTCCTAGCCAATCTCTTATGCTGAATCACCATTAAGCAGACCAGCAAAAGCATTGCCATTAACAGAAAGGATGCTGCTATCCCTCTGTGTCCAAGGTAGAATGTTATACATCCACTGACCACCAAGAGAAAAAACTAGGCTCATAAAAATAGCCCATGTAGCATCAGCCCTGTAGATGTCTACGGCCTTGAACCTTTATTTCTATAATCCAGCCACCCTTTACTGGAAACGAATTCCTTCCACCAGACAAGGCCATTAAAGAAGGCCCGACTGAGCTCTTACTGGCATTCATATTGTTCTAAGCGTCATAAACTCCTCGTATATGAGACAAGAGACTTTCCAAGGTGTATAACGAGCTAACTGAAGCACTAGCGACTTTCATCCAGATAATGACACATCATCTAGTGATAAAAGCAGTAGAGAAAGCATCCTCCTTAATGAAAATGAAAAGACGGCAGGATCTCAACAATGTCGATAGAGCTTCATTCGATGAGATCGGGGGAAAAAAATGATGATAAGACGAAAGAAAGGTACCTCGTTGAAATGTTGGCTGTAGCCGAGAAGAACGTAAGTGTAGCCCAGTTTTGTTGGGAACGTAGCTGGTAATCGCGAAGTTGTTCAGCGAGATTAGCTCGCACAATCATGGCTGATGCTGAGGAGCCTTTGGCCTAAAAAATGGAATCGATCATATGACAGATGTAATTACACTTCTATTGTGTTTTTGCTCTCCAGGCTTGATGGGCTCAATGACGAAAGATCCCTGATGCACGTAGTACTGAAGTAGGATTCCACGTCTACGATCGACGATGATCACGGATACCCAAAGACTTACTGTATGCATCCATAGGAGCACAATAGAAGATTTCACGGCTTTGAACTACAATTCACGCTTTCGATCTCCCTTGTCGTCGGATGCATCGTCGCATGTGAGGAAGGGGACTAGAGAGGTACCCGTCCGCCCGCAATGCAAGCCAAGCCTGTCCCTTCGAGTGCATTCTGAATGCGTTCCCCCCTGCAGCGTGCTCCTCCGATTGAGTCTTTTTTCGCCTCTTGTTTGCTTCTCCCTTTCGTATGTAACAGAAAGCGACTCCCCTTTCCTCCTTGGTAACTTCTTTTGGCTGCACTATCCTGCTGATACACCTGCACACATAAAGACCGCCGCCCCTGAACAAAAAGACACTCTCCTCGTTCAGTCGAATTCTCCCCTTTTAGCGTTCTTCCCCTCTATCATAAAGCGACAACAGCACACCAACCCCCCCTGCAACATTTTTAGACATTTCAGAACGCCCACGATATCTGCATTCGCCCCCCCACCTTCTGCCCATCTGATGTTTGAACCATGCAAAATCTTCCTAAGTGAGACAAGTTCGGATAACGTGAATCCAGCAATTTTGCTCTTGAATTGACTGAAAGTTCAGTTTGACGAAGATGAGGGAGTGTGGCCAATGGGTTGGCCCTATCAAGAGGCACAACAAGTCCGCCTTCCCTTGGGGTTCTAGTTCAGCAGATTTTAAAGAAGGCCTAATCAAATCGAACATCTTGGTATCTTCAACATCCAGACCAATAATTTCAATCAATTCCCTATCTGAAGTTATACCCAATGCACGAAGCAAAACCACTGCATTTATCTCAGGTCTGAAAAAAGGATCCGAGCAACCACATTAGGCTTCTTTTCTGGTGCATCAATGAATCCCCCTTCTTTCTCAACATCATACTTGAAGCTCACTATCACGTTTGAAATCCTTGATGTCATTTCCTTATTTGCCAAGGGATATCTTGCATGAAAACCTTTACCATTACGTAAGGACGTGCAAATAAGCCTTCTGGACTTCTCCTCTTGTGTTATCAAGACCTTCTCAGAACCCTTGATGATAAAATATCCTCCAACATCAAAAGCACAATGGCCTTTTTCAAGTGAAACCTTTTCTCCACATCCCTGCAATCAATATCTCCGCATGCTTCTCATCAATTATCAAATTCATTCTGCAATACCTGAAATCAAACAAATTTCCTGCCAAATAAAACCACATTAGAGCATAAAAATCAACCATTTTCGGAGCTAACATACTCCCCTCTTCTTAATTGCGAAGTCGTCCTCGATGAGCCACTATTGCTGAAATAAAATCCAAACAATCATGAACATGTCAATTTTCAATTGGTTAACATACCTTTTCATCGAGCCGTCACCTCCACTGAACCTGCACTCATCGAAGCTATTAGTGCTAAAAAAATCACTCATGAATACATACAAATCAGTCATTTCCAAAATGATCCAAGAACATGCACATATATGCAATTCCATTTCAGCCATGCATCAATTTGCTCATACATTCCATTATGAAAATGGTCTCAACCAAAATAACACATGCACACCTTTCCATGAATTACACATGCACCATCATTGCGAAAAACAGAAACAGAAATACCGAAATGAACAACGACAACTGAAATGAATCAAATCGGAGATGCAAAAAATACCCAAAATGCATACCCCAATATTGCATATACTATTCGCTATGTACAATCATTCCATGACTAGACATTCCCGAAGAATCCCCATCGTCGTCCTACAAAAGCCATCGAAACTCGAGTGCAAGTGAAGACATACATCATAACCCTAGAGTATCCCACATACTAGAAAAACCCTCAGATAGAGCACACAAGTTATAAAGCAAGACCGTTGCATTACCTCGCTAAAGCCTCATCCGTAAGTACATATAGAATATCTGTGCCTTCAAGAATGTTGATTCAGAGTGAGCTGATCTGTCGCAAGCCAACACATACCAATTACACAAGCAAATAACGTTCCCTTCCTGGCGATCATCGCTCTCTCCTCTCTTTCTCTCCCCCTCAGGAGTGGGGAATAACTTCATATGAAAATTTTATTTTAATCACACGTTGGCCTACATTGTCAGTGGATGCGATTCGTGGACCTAACCACCCGATCAGGTTGATTCCACCCATCTACCAATGCAATGCAGCGCACAACACACAAACACATAATGATAACACATAACATATATCAGCTAGCCCATAACGAAGCTGGATACGGCTCGTGGTCGTGACTACCCAGCCACGATGGCTCCACCCACCTACCAACCCGTTATGGCGCGTAGCTAAGACACAGACATATACCTCCCAAGCCTATGGCGAAACTAGCTGCGGCTCGTGGTCCTAACCACCCGGCGAGGATAAATCCACCCACCTACTAGCCCACCATAGCGCATCGGTACGATCACAGCAACACAATATTTTTTCTTTTCTTTACTTTTTCCTTTCTTTTCATAGTTAATTAGTTCACCCAAGTCCTGAGAATTAGGGAGAGGAAGAAAGGGACTTTCCCACTTTTCCCATACATGCATGCAAAACATATACACACTAGCCTTTGACAGATCAACCACCTCTTTACTCCATTCCCTCAATTACAGACACTACATATGTATTCATCGATTTAACTTTTCACTAGGTAACTACAACCAGCTATGCCTCAGTCCCTCGTATACCTATCCCTAGGTGTCCTAGAATGTGAGTCCCCGGAATGTCTCATGTAGTCTCTCATCGTACTCGCATCCCGACAACTTCTCTAAGGCGAGTCAGGCTCAACTTCAGGAGCTCCGTCATCACTTCCTAGCGTTAGCACATCTGCCCAAGCCCATGTGATATCGTTTTCCTCATTAGGCATTTCCCTCGAAGAATCGAAATAGTAATATCGATCTCCTGCCCATCCTACATGTCGAGTCAGGTATTCCTCAAAACACTCAATGTAAAATGCAACACCCAAACCCTGGTTTATAAAGCATACCAGCCAATGCGCTTCCTCAACATCGTATTCCGTCTCAAAGTCGTCGACATCTATGTCCATGCGGGTGAATGTTTGGTCCGAGAAATATATCCTTAACTCGTACAAGTAGAGTTGCGTTATTTGATCTGCCATTTTGTTACTTAGTTCCTAACAGTCTCTGCGCAACACAAAAAAAATAATTAGAAGTCCAAAATTCTTGAGCTAGCAAGGAAAAATATTTATGACACACAAATCATAGCTTACATATGCGCATATATATATATAATACTATACATGTATGTACAAGGAGTCTACTTCGTCATTTCGTTTGGATCTCGTCTGGCTTCTATCGTCTTAATATCACTTGAAATATGGTTTAACTCGAAGCGCGTTAACCTTCACGGGAGCATATTCTTCTCCTAAATCTTGAATTTGCATGGAACCATTGGAATTGAGTTCCACCACCTTAAACGGTCCTGCCCATCTTGTCTGTAACTTCCCTGGGAATTTATAATATTTACTATCATAGACTAGTACCAAATCCCCTTCTTGAATCACATAGGTTTTGAGATTCTTGTCATGCCTCTCTTTACGTCTCTTCTGAATAGCTTCCAAACTTTGTTGTGCGATGAGTCTCTTTTCTTCCAGCTTGACCAGTTGTATGTACCTCTCTTTTAATGACTCTTCCTCGCCCAACCTCGCTTCGATGGCCACTCTTAATGTCGGAACTTCTTTTTCGATGGGGAAGATGGCTTCCTCACCATATACTAGGGAGAACGGAGTGCTCTTTGTCGTCACTCGGTAGGATGTTCTATACGCCCACAAAGCTTCCAAAAGTCTCTCATCCCAGTCTCGCCTATGCACAGCTACTGTCTTTGTCAGAATCTGTTCAAGAATTTTGTTGGTGACCTCCACTTGTCCATTTGCCCTCGGATAATATGGAGTGCTTTTTCTATGTTTGATCTTATATAATTCCATTAATTCTTCGATCAGTTCGTTGACAAAATGTGTTCCTCTATCACTCACTATCTCCAACGGGCATCCGAATCGAGTGATAATTTGTTCGTATAAAAATTTAGCTACATCAATAGCTCGATCAGTCTTCAGAGCTTTGGCTTCTACCCACTTGGTAACATAGTCAGTACAGACCAAGATATACCTATTGGATCTTCGTCGTGAGGGAGGATCAATAGACCCCACAAAATCAATTCCCCATTTCTCAAACGGCTTAAGAGCCAACATCGGCGTAAGAGGAGCAGCATGTGCTAATGTGGGTTTGCCCATTCGTTGGCATTTGTCACATTTCTTACAGTATGTGTGCGAGTCTTTGAACAATGTTGGCCACCAATACCCGGCCAATAAAATCTTTCTTGCCGTCAGTTCGCCAGCAAAATGCCCACCGCAAGGTTCGTCATGCAAAGCCCTCAACACTAGGCTTGCTTCTTCTTCCTCGAGACACCTCCGATAAATGCTCTCATGAACAAAATATCGATAGAGTTGTCCCCCAATGATGCTATGGTGCTTCGCCAATGCTAGCAGTTTTTGCTTTTCTCTCTTGCTTGCTCCTGGCGGATATTTAGTAGTGCACAAGAAATTCACCAAGTCGGCATACCAAGGTACTTTAGCTTCAACCTGGAATAGGTGCCCATCAGGAGCATCGTCGGGCACACCAGAGATTGGCTCCTCATTAACAATTCGAGATAAATGGTCAACCAATATATGTGCTTTGCCTGGTCTGGTTACCACTGTGAACTGAAATTCTTGGAGAAGTAGCATCCACCTCATCAGTCGCCCTGACAGTTCGGGTTTATTAATGATGTACTTAAGGGCTTCATGATCCACATAAAAAGTGAAATGCTTTCCCATCAAGTAATGCCGATACTTGTTCACCGCAAAGATCATCGATAGGCATTCCTTCTCTGTAGTCGTATAGTTCCTCTCAGTGCTATTCAAGTTGCGACTTGCGTAATAAATAGGGTGGTCCAGCTTCTTTTCATCGGCTTGGCATAGTACTGCTCCAACCGCAGTATGAGAAGCGTCGGTATGCACATGGAATTCTTTCGTCCAGTCGGGTGCTACCAAAATCGGTGCATTTATCAACCTCTCCTTGATCGAGTCGAATGCAACTTGACACTCTCCAGTCCATTGGTATTGTTGGTCTTTCCTCAAGAGATTCGTCAGTGGTGCCGCTATGGACGCAAAATTTAATATAAAACGTCGATAATAATTTGCATGGCCCAAAAATCCTCTGAGTTGCCGCAAGTTTTGGGGTGGTGGAAGTTGTCCGATCTTTTCCACTTTATCCTCGTCGACCGCAATCCCTTTCTCGGAAATAACATGTCCCAAAAGCAATCCTCTTCGTACTCCAAATGTACACTTTTCAGGATTTAATGCGATGCCTTTTTCAATGCTTCTTCTTAAAATTGCTTCGATCCTCTCCATCATGTTTTCATCATTGCCTCTGATTGCAAAATCATCGAGAAATATCTCCATCCAATCCTGTAGGTAGTCTTGATATGCAGCTATCATTGCTCTCTGGAATGTGGCTGGTGCATTGCATAATCCAAATGGCATCACACGATATGCATACGTACCCCATTCTGTCGTGAAAGTAGTTTTGGATTGATCCTCTTCATGGATTTGGATCTGGTTGTACCCACTGAAACCATCCAAAAATGAGTACAATTTATGGCCAGCCACTCTGTCCAAGATTTGATCAGTAAATGGCAAGGGGAAATGATCCTTCTTTGTGCGCTCGTTCAACTTTCGATAATCTATGCAAATACGGATTTTCTTATTTTTCTTCGGAACAACTACAATTGGTGATACCCACTCGCTGGATGCGATGGGATATATGAATCCTGCCTCCAATAATTTGGTCAATTCCAACTTGATCAATTCCGAGTAGACTGGATTCGTTCGCCTGAGTCGTTGACATATTGGTCGTGTGCCTTCTTCCAAGTCTATATAATGTTGGCAGATTCGGGGATCAATTCCTCTCAAATCACTGTATGACCATGCAAAGGCCTTGCTGAAATTTTTGAGTGTCGTTTTAATGCAATCTCGTACTCCATCTGGTAGCTCTGACCCCACGCTCAAGAACTTTTCTAGGAAAACTTCCCATTTTTCCAATTGAGCTTCTCGCGAATAGTCCTTATTTCTCGATGACACTGTGATTGGAATGTGCTCTCCGATCACGCGTGCATGGTTGGCCAGTAAATCATTGTCTTGTTCTCTTTCGATTGAACCTAATTTCTTTAATGCAACTTTTGCAATGGCTTCCGACACTTTAGTCTTACTCTTCGCTTCTTTTTCCGATTCTCGACTTCTCTTTAGAATCTCGGCTTCTAGCATTCTAACTCTTTCTCGCAACTGTTGCACTTCCATCGCCGGAGCTAACTCTAGTTTCAACTCTTCTCTTGAAGTTCCCTTCTCCAGGGATTGAGTAGCTTTGTTTTTACTTGAGTCTATACTCAACATGTAGCACTCAAATTCACTTGTATGCGTCAACCATCCTAGCAACTCCTGATCAGAATCGTCGTTATAGAGCAATGGATTTTGATACCCTCCCATCTTCGTGTCTTGATTCTTAAAGAGCTGCAAGTTGAACCCGTCTTGAAGCAGATTCTTGTAGGTGTCCGTGTTCAAGGAAAACCTAGCTCGTGCAATCTCGTGCCTTGCTTTCTCCTTTTCTTTCTTTTCCATCTCATCGACTATTATCGTTTTCTTCTTGTTGCTCGAGGGTGGGGATACTTGCAACTGAATCCGATCAGACTTTGGCCCTATTGAAATAAAACCTGTGCACCAGTCATGCACACATTCGGCTTGCACCAGCCATGGCCGTCCAAGTAGGATCGAGAAGGTAGCCTCTGAGGTCCTGGGTCTTACTATCAGATAATCAACTTTAAACTCTAGACCGCCCACAACTGTGCTTACATTCTTCAAAAGACCCGCAGGCTTCACTTGTGTTTGATCCGCCATTCTCAAAGACATCGGCGTTTCTTCCATGTGATTGAGGCCCAAAGCTTTCATCATGAACTCAGTCATAAGGTTGACTGCGGCTCCACTATCTAACTGAGCACCAGGGACTGAATATCCTTTAATTTCGACCGTCACAGTTGGAGCATTCGAATCAATTTGCGTCGTAATACTTTGAATGATTCCTTGGACATCCTTATCTTGTCTATTTTTATCTCGAGCTTTCCTCGGCTTCTTAATATATTCGTTGTAGAATTGTTTCCTATAAACAGGTGAACATTTCAGCAATGTGCCAATATCCAGCGTGACTTCCGTGTCAGCGAGCAACTTTACAATATCGACTTCTTCCGAACTTTGTCTTTCCTTTCTAATCTTCGGAGCTTTCAATCTTTCAGGGAATGGTGCTATGCCCGGCACAAACTCCTTGGTCACTGGTGGAAGAATCTCAATTTCTTCCCCATCCTCAAGCTCTTGCTGCTCAGCAAATCCTCCAACTTGGTTTTCTACCTCTTCACGCTCAGCGATCTTCTCTTGACTCCCTTCTTCACTTTCGCCTCCTGGATTCTTCTTCAAATACTCTTGCGTCCTTGTGACTACTGCCACAATTGGATCTTTGTGTGGTTTCTTGGCCTCGTAAGCATCCACAAAGTGCATTGATGAGCTAGAGCCTTCTTGAGGGTTCGGTGTCTTGAACACTACTCCGATTGTAGGAACTTGCTCTTGAGCTCTCGATGTGGAATACATCTGAGTATCAACATAATTTGAAGGCCCTACTGGTCCTTTTTCCTTGCCGGCGGTAGCTCTTCGTTTTGGACAATCCTCATCAAAATGGCCCTCTCCACTACAGTACCTACATAGTGGGGTATAATCAATTGGTTTCTTTTCGTTTGGACATCTAGATTGAGTATGGCCAAAGCCATGACATCTTCAGCACTGGATTGGACCATCTCTTCTTTGATCACGCGCGGCTCCTCTTGGATAATCTCCTCCTTGACCCTGAGCACCATATCCATAAGTCGGTCTATTTTCCCAACGAGATGTAGGTGGTACACTTTGAGCGGGCAATCCCGTGTAAGATCTTTCTCTTGTATCTCCTGATTTCATGGTCCTCTCTTCATAGGCTCTCTTGTTGTAACATCGGTCCTCCGTGTGATTTGTTCTTCCACAAAAAGTACAACGCATCCTAGGTGGCGATCTATCTGTGAATACTCTCGAGACTGTAGGGCATTCTGAAGCCAAATGGCCGTAACCATGGCACTTTCCACACCATGTATTTGATCAAAACACTTGATTCGGGTTTGTTGTGACCTCTGGTTTTACTGTGTATGTCTCCTGAGTTATTGTGGCAGCTTTTATAGCTTGCGTGACCAACTCCAATATTCGTTCTTCGGTTAGCGCAGGCTTTACCTCGCCTGGCATGCTAGTGGCAGCTACAAAAGCTGGGGTCGTCAATGCGGGACTTCCTTGGCCAGGATCTTTCATCGGTATGTTTCCTGGGCCTCCCATAGGCTCGTATAAGAGTTCCATCTTCCTTTGTTGGCATAATTGTACTTCCTCCCAAAGCCTCGCTTGTTCCTTAGCATCCATTAAGGTCGCAGGTCTTGTCAGGCTGATATGCTGCTGTGCCGTAGGATCTCGCAATCCCGAAATGAATCTTCGTTTCAATGTCTCATCGTTCGGGGCATTCGCGCCCATCTTTCTTACCAACGTTTCCATTCTCTGAATGTAGTTATCGATGCTCTCATTGACTCCTTGTCGCAAATAATCCATTTGTTGGGCCAATCTATCTTGGAAGCCCTGTCGCCGAAACTTTGCCAAGAAGGCTTCCTTGAGCATTTGATAAGTTCCACGCTCTTGTGGTGTCAGATTCCCATACCAATTGGCTGCCTCATCACGGAGAATAGCCGGAAAAATTCTCAACCTTTGATCCTGGTCAACTACGTCATTGGCCTCACAAGTAACCTCAAACAACTGGATAAAACTATCCGGATCTTCGTCCCAAGTACTTGAGAACTTGGTGAAGTCCCCCAAGTGAACTGAAATCCGCTGAGCCATTTCGAACAGAGGTGTGATGTCGATATCACTTTGATCCCAAAAATTTAATACACGTGGCTTCAGGATCCCTCCTTCAAACTTTCACACTTGATTTGCGACTCTCCTACGGGAGTACACGTTTTTGGCTGATTTCTTCGAGCCAATTGAGGTCCACTCACCTGGCGGTTCCCACCTTCTCCTTTCTCTTTCAAGGGCTCTTCTCTGAGCGCGTTCCTCTCTTTGAGTTTGTGTTGCTCCTGACGATGAGCTCCCCTCGCTCATGTACTAGATCTTGGGTCCGCAAGCTCGGCCAACCTGTGGCGCTAGGCAAACCTATGGCACTCTCTTATAGAGACGTACCAAGCTTTTCCCGGCAGACGCACCAAAATGATTAGGGTCTTGAGCCCACGGAACAAATGATTATATGAGACTTTATTTGGTTTAAATCCCTCGGAATCGGTCCAATTGGATTACCTAGAGCCCACAATTATCGCACAATGGATTCTTCTTATGGCTATGCACTAGCTCATATGTTCCCGGCAAACGCACCAAAATGAAAAGGTCTTGAACCCAAGGAAAAAGTGATTATACGAGGTTTTATTTGGTTTAAATCCCTCGGAATCGGTCTACTTGGATTACCTAGAGCCCACAATTATCTCGCAATGGATTCTTCCTATGTCTATGCACTAGCCATAAATTTCCCGGCAAACACACCAAAATGTTTAGTGTCTTGATCCCGTAAAATGTGCAAATAATTGAACCTATATTCAGCTATCTTGATTCTATATCTCTTAAATTGCCAAAGCCTGTTTTACCCTTAAGCCACGACTATGTCTGATTTGGCCCACCTTTCCGACCCCTAGTAGGATCCCTCTATTCTCCTTAGCCCAAGTCTTCTCACTTCATTCTTTCCGATCTCTCAACCCTTCTCTTCTTCCTTCTATTGAACACAATCTTTCACATACTTCACACCATGCTCACTCTCTCACACTCTCCTTTCTATCACTCTCTCACTCACACCTCTCTTACACCCAAACATACCTGCACTTAGACACACATACACACATCTTTTTTTTTTTTAGCCATAAAAATCCGTAAAAAACAAATTAAATGAGCTTGTTGTCAGATACAGCAACATCTTCAAAAACCGACATCAGATCGTTAATTGAACAAAGGAAGCCCACATGAATAATTTAGTACAGACGTGGACAAGATGCATCTTTCTTAAGATGCAAGGTTTCAAACTGGACTGAATCAGATATCAAGAGGTTCCAACCCGAATATCCAAGCCAGGAAATGATTGAGTATACATATTTTAATGACAATACTCCTAACAAAAATGCCTCTCAGCTGGTTTGAACATCTTCCAATGGAAGGGATGGGTCAAGCTCAAACACCTCAAAAGAGAATATCTAGAAGAACTTCCCTTCACATTTATGTACAAATATAGTGTCGGCATATCATATGTCGTTCCACGTATCAGTCACTTTGCATGTTAAGAGCGCTGTCTCAGAAACTTGTCCCACCTACATAGAAAGTGGTAACAGCATTCTTCGTTGCCTCTTCCTAGCCAATCTCTTATGCCGAATCACCATTAAGCAGACCAGCAAAAGCATTGCCATTAACAGAAAGGATGCTGCTATCCCTCTGTGTCCAAGGTAGAATGTTATACATCCACTAACCACCAAGAGAAAAAACTAGGCTCATAAAAATAGCCCATGCAGCATCAGCCCTACAGATGTCTACGGCATTGAACCTTTATTTCTATAATCCAGCCACCCTTTACTAGAAACGAATTCCTTCCACCAGACAAGGCCATTAAAGAAGGCCCGACTGAGCTCTTACTGGCATTCATATTGTTCTAAGCGTCATAAACTCCTCGTATATGAGACAAGAGACTTTCCAAGGTGTATAACGAGCTAACTGAAGCACTAGCGACTTTCATCCAGATGATGACACATCATCTAGTGATAAAAGCAGTAGAGAAAGCATCCTCCTTAATGAAAATGAAAAGACGGCAGGATCTCAACAATGTCGATAGAGCTTCATTCGATGAGATCGGGGGAAAAAAATGATGATAAGACGAAAGAAAGGTACCTCGTTGAAATGTTGGCTGTAGCCGAGAAGAACGTAAGTGTAGCCCAGTTTTGTTGGGAACGTAGCTGGTAATCGCGAAGTTGTTCAGCGAGATTAGCTCGCGCAATCATGGCTGATGCTGAGGAGCCTTTGGCCTAAAAAATGGAATCCATCATATGACAGATGTAATTACACTTCTATTGCGTTTCTGCTCTCCAGGCTTGATGGGCTCAATGACGAAAGATCCCTGATGCACGTAGTACTGAAGTAGGATTCCACGTCTACGATCGACGATGATCATGGATACCCAAAGACTTACTGTATGCATCCATAGGAGCACAATAGAAGATTTCGCGGCTTTGAACTACAATTCACGCTTTCGATCTCCCTTGTCGTCGGATGCATCGTCGCATGTGAGGAAGGGGACTAGAGAGGTACCCGTCCGCCCGCAATGCAAGCCAAGCCTGTCCCTTCGAGTGCATTCTGAATGCGTTCCCCCCTGCAGCGTGCTCCTCCGATTGAGTCTTTTTTCGCCTCTTGTTTGCTTCTCCCTTTCGTATGTAACAGAAAGCGACTCCCCTTTCCTCCTTGGTAACTTCTTTTGGCTGCACTATCCTGCTGATACACCTGCACACATAAAGAACCGCCGCCCCTGAACAAAAAGACACTCTCCTGGTTCAGTCGAATTCTCCCCTTTTAGCGTTCTTCCCCTCTATCATAAAGCGACAACAGCACACCAACCCCCCCTGCAACATTTCTAGACATTTTAGAACGCCCACGATATCTTCATTCGCCCCCCCACCTTCTGCCCATCTGATGTTTGAACCACGCAAAATCTTCCTAAGTGAGACAAGTTCGGATAATGTGAATCCAGCAATTTTGCTCTTGAATTGACTGAAAGTTCAGTTTGACGAAGATGACGGAGTGTGGCCAATGGGTTGGCCCTATCAAGAGGCACAACAAGTCCGCCTTCCCTTGGGGTTCTAGTTCAGCAGATTTTAAAGAAGGCCTAATCAAATCAAACATCTTGGTATCTTCAACATCCAGACCAATAATTTCAATCAATTCCCTATCTGAAGTTATACCCAATGCATGAAGCAGAACCACTGCATTTATCTCAGGTCTGAAAAAAGGATCCGAGCAACCACATTAGGCTTCTTTTCTGGTGCATCAATGAATCCCCCTTCTTTCTCAACATCATACTTGAAGCTCACTATCACGTTTGAAATCCTTGATGTCATTTCCTTATTTGCCAAGGGATATCTTGCATGAAAACCTTTACCATTACGTAAGGACGTGCAAATAAGCCTTCTGGACTTGTCCTCTTGTGTTATCAAGACCTTCTCAGAACCCTTGATGATAAAATATCCTCCAACATCAAAAGCACAATGGCCTTTTTCAAGTGAAACCTTTTCTCCACATCCCTGCAATCAATATCTCCGCATGCTTCTCATCAATTATCAAATTCATTCTGCAATACCTGAAATCAAACAAATTTCCTGCCAAATAAAACCACATTAGAGCATAAAAATCAACCATTTTCGGAGCTAACAACACTTCTTGCTTGGAGTAAAGTTTGAATTAAGAACAAATCATTAGAGCCATAAATATATATTTACTCAACCTTTACTTAACAATAGACAAAAACGATGGACTGAATTGCTAAGTGAATATGATTTTGATATTAAATACTTAGCAGGAAAAGAAAACAAAGTGGCCGATGCTTTGAGTCAAAAACCTTTATGTAGTTCAATTTCTATTTTATCCTGGGATTTTGATATTGGAAAAGAATTAAAAGAAGATTTATTTTATGCAACAATCTTGAAATTTCTGGCCACAATTCCAGGTTCTATGTTTCAGGGAAAATTTCATTTGAAAAATAATGATTTGTATTGTAATTCTCGTTTATGTATTTCTTCAGAATCTATTTTGAAAGAAAAGATTCTGCATGACTGTCATGATGCACCTTTCTCTGCACACCTTGGCTTTTCTAGGACTTATGCAAAAGTGAAAGCTTCATATTACTGGCCACATATGAAATATGATATAAAGAGGTATGTGAAAGAATGTTTGAAATGTCAACAAATTAAGGCTAAATTTAAAAGGAATCATGGCATGTTACAACAATTAGATGTGTCTGATAAAAAATGGAAATCCATCTCTATGGATTTCATAACAAAGTTGCCTGTGACTAGAAGTGGGCATGATACCATCTTTGTTTTTGTGGACCGTCTTACAAAGATGGCACATTTTCTTCCCATGAGGAAAAGTGATACAGCTTTGCATGTTGCTAAAATTTTCATAAAAGAAATTTTTAGGTTACATCTAAAAGTATAATTTCTGATAGGGATGCAAGGTTTACATCTATTTTTTGGAAAGCAACCTTTCAATCTATAGGAACAGAATTACGCATGAGTACCACATCTTCAAACTGATGGTGAGACTGAGAGGGTTAATAGGGTGCTTGAGGATATGTTACGTATGTACGTGAATGATAAGCAAAACAATTGGACTGAATATTTGCCTTTGGTTGAGTATGCATATAATAGTGCATGGCATTCCTCTATTAAGATGACACCTTTTGAAGCAATGTATGGCTATAATTGTTTGCTGTCGCATTCACTTTTTAATTCACAAAATCAGGTTGAGATATCCAAACAGATGCTTGAAAACATGGATTTGGAGCTAAGTAAGGTAAGGAAAAACATGAAAGATGCTCAGAATCATCAGAAATTATATCATGATCTCAAAAAGAGACCCTTGGATTTTAGAATGAATGATCTTGTTTTTTTGAAAGTGAATCGTTCTAAATCAAATCTGGTTTTAGGCAAAGATCGTTGATTGTCTCCACGTTATGCTCATCATTTTAAAATCTTAAAGAAAATTGGTTCTGTTGCATATTTACTTGACCTGCCTAACACTTTAAACATTCATCCAATTTTCCATGTTGGATTACTTAAAAAGTATGTTCCTAATGTTGATCATGTTTTGCAGGACAAATCTAAGTTGAAGGAAGATGCCACTTTTGAGCTTGAACTATAAGTTATAATGGATAGGAGAATTAGACATCTTAGGAATCGTGAAATAGTGGAAATTTTAGTTAAGTGGTTTGCATATCCTATTGAAGATTCAACATGGGTTCGTTTAGATGAGTTTTATGCTACATTGATTTTCCCACCAAAAAAAGATGTGAGGGTAATAATGGAATTTTATGTTTAGGATATTCTCATCATGTGAGTAAAATTTTGTCACAATTAAGTTTTTACATTCTCTCTCTAGAAAGTTGTCGCATGAAATTTGTGTGTTAAATTTGAGCATGAAGATGAAGGAATCTGAAAAAGTGTTGTGTGAGAGAAAGGTAGAGTACTCTTAGTAGAAAAACTTTACTTGATTGATCTTTTTGTAGTTCCTATGTTTTATGTCTCATTTGGTCCCATGAAAATAGATTAACGAAGAGATTTTTCATGTGTTTTTCATCTCTCTCTAGAATTTCTGATTTTGCATGGCCCAAAAGTGATATCTAGAAGCACATTTGGACCTGAGGTGTCTCTAACACTATTGTACAGATTTAAGAACTGAATATTTTTGTGTCTCACAAGCTTAAGCTAATTCCTCACCGTTTTTGTGTTACAGTGCTTGGAAAAGTGCCCTTTTCCAATACTTAAAAAAAAGAGAGAGAAGCCTTCATTCATCTTATTCATGTTCGCGGATTTAGAAACCGCACATGGGTATATGGGTTATTTTGGGTGATTGACATGTGTGTGAGTGTGTTGCGGGGATCGTCTCTATTTTTGTAGGTACGATTCTTGAGGTGGACACGAAAAGTGGATGCATGGGTGGTCTAGAAGACTTGCATGAGACATGCCAAAAGACGTTATCTTGGAGCATGCAGATTCTAAGAGTGCATGTCTAGGAAGGCGTGATTGGTTGTGCGCTGGCCAAAGGTAGAGATCCAAGAAGACGAAGACTAGAAGATAAGGAAGGAGGATGGTGGTACATTGATCACGATTCTTTTCAGCTTATGGGATTGCGATTGAGATTGAGATTGTGATTGTGATTGAGATTGGGATTGAGATTGTGATTGTGATTGAGATTGGGATTGAGATCAGCTCGGGGGTGTTTGGGTGGATGAGGCTTCACATTGAAGCTAATTGATAGATTTTCTAACGCAGATCAGAACTACTTGAAATCTACACAGATAATAAAATTCTCTCTCTTCTTGTTCTACGTATACTTTGTTTTTCTTCTTTATATCTTGTTGTGCCGAAGTCTATTATTCTATTTGGGATTGTGATTCGAGATTAGGAGACTTGTTACAAGTGGTAATAGAGCATAGTTGGATTCTGGGACAAGATGCAGACTTTGAAGAAGAAGATAGAAGAACAAGAGGAGCTTATCCGTAGATTGAATGCAGAATTACATAAAGAAAGATCCAACAAACAAAAAGAGGGTAGTGCAAATGCTTTCATGGACCTCAATGATGAAGGTGGTAATGGTGTAGGCACATCGAATGCATGTAGAGCTAGATGACAACGTGAACCTAAAGACGATGATGATCCAGGTGAATCTGCACTTAGTAAAAACCATTGTAAATACCATTTCATATTTTTCTAGCTCCATTTTGTGCAAGCCAAGGAGTCCTTGAGCTTGAGGAGCTTTAGAAGTACCTACCTATCAATTTTCACATTTTTTAGACTCTGTTTGAGCCCCCAAATAGGCCCTAGAACCTAATTTTTAACTAGGCCAGACAATAGGCTTGGACATGGCCAAAACTAGTAAAAAACTATAGAAAGAGCTAGAGAGCTCATTTTTTAGGTTAGCTTGTTGTAGAATTAAACTTGTAAAAACACTTTTTGGAGTAATCTAAAGAACTTCATTGTCCCTCTCTTTGTTCTTGCCGTGTGTGTGCATGTGTGTGTATGTGTGTGCATGTTAGTGTGCTTCTCACTCACACACTTGTGCCATCACTTGTTCGAGGTCTTCATACCATCCTCACGTCTTCTCGGATTGACATTAAAGGAGGTGCTACTCATCACTGAGCTACACCAAATTTTGGCGCCATTGCCGGGGATCGAGCTTTGAGGATGAGCGTGTGATGGTAAGACGTAGAGTTGTGACGTTGGCGTTGTAGGTAATTTCTTTACTTTTTTTTACTTTTCTCTTTCTTAGTTCACCATCATCATCACCATCATCATCCTCACCAAAAACCATCTCCATCTCCATCATCGCGAAAATTTCAGTTTTTTGATCATATCTCCTTCCCCTTTCATTTCCCTCATTTCACTTGTGTGAGAGAGAGAGAGAGCGAATTGTGTGCATTGTTTTTGCATGTTTTTGAGTGATCTTGCAGGTTGTAGCTATATCATCGTCTCCAGCAGGCTGCGCAGGTACAGAAAAGCTCAGCCTTGTCTCTATGTCGCAGACCTCTGTCGATCGCGATCGACAAAAAAATTGGGCTTTTGGTAAAACAAAGTGCACCATTAGAACACACAGGATGAGTACATTGCAAAACACTAATCAAAATTAAAAAATTCCTTAATCCTCTGTCAGTCGTGACAGACACTGTCGATCGCGATCGACAGCCACGATCGATAGACTCGCGATCGACAGACTCTGTCAATCGCGATTGACAGACCCCGACGGACTGCCACGTAGGACTCAGTCAATCGTGATCGACACCGTCAATCGCAACTGACTGAAAATTCATGATTGACTCAAAGGCTCACGTTGCCATGTGTCCATCGCGACGGACACATCCCCGATTGACGGAAATCAAGGTGAAAATTGCAAAAAAAGTGTTGATCGCGATTGACACTGTCAATCACGATTGATAGGACCCACGACCGACTCTGTCGATCGCGATTGACACCATCAATCGCGACTGACGTGTCGATCGCGACCGACAGGCCCGACGGACACCTCTCTCAATCGCGATTGACAGACCTGTCGATCGCGATTGACAGGCTTTTTCGGCTAAATTTTAAGGTTTTGTTATTCCAAGTTTTGGGGATAATTTTGGGCATGTTTGTCTATTAATTAGCATTTTGTGAGGTCCCTACACGTGTGTTTTGAGAAAAATCCTGTGAACTATTAGCCTGTTCGAACCCCGTTTTAACTCCAAAACCCTGAACTGTCATAACTTCCTCATACAAAATCCGTTCGGGGTGATCTTAGGCTTGTTGGAAAGCTCGTGGGGAGTACAACAAATATAGTAATTTTAAGTTGGAAAGCTCAGGATTATTAGATATAGTAATTTTAAGTTGACTATCCCCAAGGGGAGGGAAACTCAGGGATCTCTAGAATTGTTTCCATAAAGACACGGTGCAAATTGATATCTGAATTACATAAATGAAAGTGAATTGTTCTGACATTTGAATTTAAGTCTTGAGCTAACTTTGGGACTTTTTACAGGTCCATTAAGAGCGCTAGAGGACATCCAAAGCAAGGGCATTCCGCAAGCTTGAGAACGGGGTTCTTGAGCACCAAAGAGCAATGGATCAGCAAGTGAGGTTGGATTATTCTCAACTCCCATTGTCAATTCCTAGCTCAGGCTAACTGCGAGTAGTGCTAGGAGCAAGTCAGGTGGGCGATAGGCATCTATCAATTTGAAGACTATTAAATACTCAAGTTCAAGTTAAAACATAATCTCTGTGTGGTCGATAACTTAAAAAGAAAAGGAGTTAACGTGGTACGAACAAACTAAAAGTGTGGAAATTAACTCAAGTATTCCTGACGACGTGATATTAGACAATATCATAAACACGATAATCAACTAAAAAAGAACCAAGTAATTGATACGAAAGAACTCAGCAACGAGGCTGTACCTTGGGTAAAAATTAGGATTGCTCAGTAAAGCATATGAACCTTAGATCAGGATGACACCTAGGGAGAGATAGACAGAGTCTTAGGTCTTCAGAGGCTAGTGTCAATCATACTGCTAGGTCTTGGGCCTAGCAGTTGAGCCATTATTCGCACTACCCAGCTCTGAAACCAGTGAGTCCGAGATGTCTCAAGGTATGGAGAGACCTACAGGAAGTTTAGGAGTGCCATATTTACATAGTCGAAGGCCCCTATAAGACACAACTTGAATTCCTTAGGACCAACCAATTAGGTGTTTGCATCTATGAGGACGGCTTAGGAAGATCTGTGGTCGAGATCAAAAACCCATATCAACCCATTGGACTAGACCATCCAGCAGTCAAGTTTGAAAATGGAGTGTACCTGGACAAAGAAGGAACCATATACGTAGTCACCTGCCACCCAGATAATTTTTTATAGATATCTTATTAAGTGCTCTATAATCTATACATAGTCTCATAGAGCCATCTTTCTTTTTAACTAGGAGCATAGGGGATGCCCAAGGTGAGTTACTAGGTCTAATGAAGCCTTTATCTAAATAATCCAACAATTGCCTCTCAACCTCCTCATGTTGAGAAACACTAAGCCTGTAAGGTGGCTTACAAATAGGGTTAGTGTTAGTAACCACCTCAAAAGCATGGTCAATGTCCCCTCTCTCAGGTGGTAGCCCTCTAGGTAAGTCAATGGGAAAATCATCTCTATACTCAAACATAAGATCCTTAAAACCTTTAACCACACACTCTTGCAAGAAAGAATAATAGAAATTCCTGTCCATATTTACATTGCCTGCATGAAAATATACATCAGATGAACTATCTGTACAATGCTCAATATCATGACTATACAATAAAAACATCTCTTGTACATGCTGGGAATGACAAAGACTATACAGCTCTAACGATGAAATGAGAGGTGCACTAGGTACATCTCTCTCTCCCTGTAAACAAAATTTACTTCCATTCCTTTCAAACTCAAGTGTGTTATTTTGATAGCTGCGTTTAAGTGTGTCTCCCAACCCCCATAGCCACTCGCTTCCTAACACAAGGTCTGTCCTCTCCATATTCATAATTTGGAAGTCCATATGATCTATATAATCCTACATCCTGACTTCCAAATTGGATACCATTGTATCCCATATCCTCTTGTCTTCCCCTTGCATCATAGATACTATGTATTTATGTGCACTGGGCTAATAGGGAATCTTTAGTTTCTTGAACAAAGCATAGTTTATAAAATTATGTGTGGCAGAGTCATCTATCATGACTCACACCCTGGTCCCGTATACACTACCATGAAGTTTAACTAAGTCATGTGGTCCAAACTGCGGTGACCACAATGACTGAGTCAAACAAGAGGTGTGCTCTATATCCTGGTGCATCACCTCCACTCCCTTGCAGCTAGAGCAGCCATGAATAGGAAGTGTCTGCACTAGGTGGACTGCCTTTTGCCCTTTTCAGGGGTTGTACTAGTCTCTGGTCCTCTCTTCTTTTCTTCCCCTTTCTTGAGTGGACATTTCCACTGTGAATGGCTAGGAGACAAACACCTAAAGCACATGTTCTCTCTTTTGGCCCTCTCAAACTGATCTGTAGGTAACCTAGGTCCTTTTGTTTTTTTTTTTAATGAAAATTTTGTTTTTCCCAAATGGAAACTTTTTCTTGAACTTAGTTGTGCTAAGAGGCTTGAGGGGCTGATCCATCTCCATAGGAGTATATTGAGGATGGTTCTGGTCCTCATAGATATGTGCATACTTTATCGCCTCCTCAAACGTTTTAGGTGCATTCCTTCTCACCTCTCTCTTGATGGCTTTATCTAAGCCTCTAACAAACCCTCTGGTTTTCTAGAAGTCATCTAAGCTCTTAAGTTTCAAAATGATCTCTCTATAATGGGTGGTCACCCCATTAACTAATGGAAATCCCTATAGAGGATATGAAGAGTATTCTTAGGCTTAAAATTCTATTTGGATAGCTCTAAGAAATGGTTGGTCACCCCTCCTTCTTGAGGTGGACCACCTTAGGTGGTCAATCCCTAGAGAGGTGGACCACTTTGGGTGATCATCCCTCGTTAAAGAGGAGGGCCACCTTGGGTGGCCACCCTCCTTGGCGAAGAGGGTGACCCTCTCTCTTTCTCTTCTTCTTATTATTCTTGTTCTCCCTTTTTTTTTAATTGTAACATATTGAAGATTTGGATCAAAATCAAACAAAACATGCCAATGATAAGAGAAAAGCTATAAATACTCATCCTTGAGATCTTTGTAGGGCTTAACCTTAGACATGTTCACTAATGGTAAATCTTCCCCTTTCAAAATTCTCTAATTCACTACACCTTTTTGGAGTTTAACGAATAAAGAAGCACACAAATAGCATGAGGAAGGAGAAGCTTCAAGTACAAAAGAGAGTGTATGTTGTCAGGATCTTGCTCACGCGCATACAGAGATTACGGATGCAGAAAAACACACAGAAAATAGAGGCAACAAGAGACGAGACCGAACGCAAGATTGGGTGCAATCTCCCCCCATGCACTCTGTGTCGACAGTCCACAGAGTGCATGTATTTATAGGACTTTTTGAGTACGTCGAAAAGAGTGGTTACAAGAGGACGGCTTTGAAAAGCAAGCGTGAAACTAAAAGTTGATAACTTTTACAGAAAGCCATTGCTTTCAATAACAGAAACTACGGTCTACAATGACCCTTATTCTAACCATTACTTTTCTAACAATAGAACCTTCTACGTAGGTTTATTTACAGGCTAAATAATAATTATTCGGATTAAATGATGTCCGCCCTTTCACGCCTTGCACGCTCCTCACGAACCTTCAGCTGCTATATCAGAAACATCAAAAACATATTAATACATTAATAATATAACACTTTAGCAATGCATTGTTCAATAATATACAACATGCCTCCCAGTTGACAAGCAACTGACCTCAGTTGATAAAATAATTCAACACTTCTAACAATTATAATGCAGTGTTCAACATATTCCATGTTACAATCCAACAATGCATTGGCTATTCGATATTTCAATCCAACAATGCATTGGCTATTCTATATTTCAATCCAACAATGCATTGGCTATTTTATATTTCAATCCAACAATGCATTGGCTATTTTATATTTCAATCCAACAATGCATTGGCCATAGAGAAAAAATCAAAATCTTTAAAAGCTTGGGTTATGCACAATCTATGTTGAAAATAGAGAAAACCATTATGAAATGTATAATGTTCATCAGATAAAGATGCAGCATTGTTGAAGTCATGCCATGCACGTGAAAAATACAAATCAGATGCATAAGTGGAAACCATTTCTTGAAAAGAATGAATTTGGATGGCAGAAATATTATTCAAAACAACAGAATGCAAAGGAAAACGGCTAAGAGCATCCGCTACAACATTAGCTTTACCAGGCTGATATTGTATCATGGCTTGGAAATTTTGAATGAATGATGCCCATTTAAGATGCCTATCAGAGATTAAGGGCTGATTTAATAAATGTTTAATAGCCTGTTGATCGGTTTTGATTAAGACCTCAGAACCCATAAGATAGTGTTTCCAAATTCGCAAAGCATGCACAATTGCTAACAATTCTTTATCATACGTACTATAATTATGCTCTGAGGGTTTTAGCTTTCTACTCTCAAATGCAATGGGATGGTCATTTTGCATCAGAACAGCACCTATTCCTGAACCGCTAGCATCAGTAACAACATGAAAGGGTTGTGAAAAATCAGGTAATTGTAAAACAGGTGCATGTGAAAGTGCATGTTTAAGTTTGTCAAAGGACTGTTGTTGGGTAATTCCCCATGCAAATTTTATTTTCTTTTTCAACAACAAGGTAAGAGGCAATGCTAAATAAGAAAAATTTCGAACAAACTTCCTATAGAAACTAGCCAACCCAAGAAAAGAACGAACATCATTGACTGATTGTGGTGTAGGCCATTCTATGATAACTCTATCCTTTTTCGGATCCACATGCACACCTTCACTTGAAATAATATGTCCTAAATATTCTAGCTTACGCTGAAAGAAATAACTCTTTTCAGGATTAGCATAAAATGTGTTCTCTCGTAACAAATGAAAAATTGTTTCAAGATGCTTTTCATGTTCACTATCATTCTTACTGTAAATAAGTATGTCATCAAAGAATACAAGAAAAAAAGCTTGGTAATCAAGAAAAATATTGTTCATCATTCGGGCAAATGTAGCAGGGGCATTAGTAAGTCCAAAGGGCATTACCATAAATTCATAATGGCCATTTTGAGTTCTAAATGCAGTCTTAAAAATATCACTTTGTGTCATACGAATCTGATGGTAACCCGATTTAAGATCAATTTTACTAAAGACACGAGTTCCTCGTAACTTATCTAAGAGATCATCTATTCGAGGAATAGGGTATCTATTTTTTATCGTGATCTTGTTAAGGGCTCTATAATCAATGCACATTCAATAAGTTTTATTCTTCTTCTCTACTAAGAGAACTGGTGCTCCAAATGGGGAAGAACTAGGCCTTATAAGTCCTTTTTGTAGTAGGTCTTTTACTTGATTTTCTATTTCCTTTTGATGTAGTGGGCCATGTCTATAAGGTGCTTTATGAGGAGGAGAACTACCAGGGACTAAGTCTATGCTATGGTCAAAGGATCCTCGAACTGGTGGTAGTTCAGAGGGATATTCAGACATAAAACAATCCTTATAAGTACTCATGAAAGGTTTATATGCATCTGGAAGTGTATGAGTATAATCATTGATGACATTGACAAAAACAATGCATGAGTTGAATCCTTTCCTAAATGCACGCTTTACTTGAGTGTGACTAATCAATGGAAATGGCTGGAAATCATGCCGTGCAGACAAAGTAATGATTTGACCTTTGAAAACAAACTTAAAGGTATGAGTATGGTAGTCAATATGTGGGTTATAATGGTGACGAAAAGGCATACCTAGTATAACATCATAAGATTGCAAAGGTGCTATTAAAAATGTTCGTGAATCAACATAAGGGCCTATGCTAATCGTAACATCTTGCACTTCTCGTGTTACATTATAACGACTACCTTGAAATGCAGCTTTCACTTTATACAAAGAAGGAAACGTTTGTAATTTAAGTTCTTGTACTAATAAATGTGAAATCAAGTCATGTGAACTACCATCGTCATGTAGAATTTTAACTAGTTTGTTATTTATTGTACCCTGCATGCAAAGAAGAGAGTGTAGAGAGATATCGTTACCCAAGGTACTTAAATCCTTCTCCAGTGATTCCTCTGTCCAAACAGGAGGAATTTTTTCATTATAGACCCATGTTATGCAATCGAGCTGTAGCCGGTTTCATATGAAGAGGTTGCAATCTGCACCTTATTTTTGTATGTCCAGGTTTACCACAATTCCAGCAAGTGATTCGTGGTCGCTTCTGTTGGGCATTCACTGCTGAAGTTTGAAGGGTAGGTGGTTTGGTTGGTTGGAGAGATGAAGCAACGGGTGGAGTTGAGTAATTGGATTGTGGAGGACGAGAAAAACTAGGGTAAGATGGGGCATTAAAATTACGCTTCATAGGAAATGAAGGTTTAACGGGAAATGGTCGTGGACGTGGTTGTTGTAGACGGAGTGACTTGGTTATGGATTGGAATTCTTTTTCTGCATCATAAGCAAAAGATATAGCCTCGTTGAGGGTTGTAGGTCGTAGGGTGTGAAGCTTAGCTTGGATTCCCACCTCCAAACCATCTTCGTATTTCTGCTGCAAGATATCCTCTGATACATCTTCAAGCATTCGAACAAGTAGTAAATTTTGCCAGACCCGCTCTGTGTAGGTAGTAACTGTATCACCCTCCTTCCATGTAAGGGTCGTCCATGCACGTCGAACATGCAAATGATATTGAGGAGGAAGAAATGAATCCTTCACGTTTTCTTGAAAAGCCTTCCAAGTTGTTGGACGCTCCGTACTGTGTCGCAGGACATTCCACCAGAGTTGAGCTTTACCTACTAAATAGTTAGTGGCAAATTTAACTTTTTCACTTTCAGCATACATTTCATCGGTATAAAAATCATCAAACTGCGACAACCAAGAAAGTACTAAAGGCCCATCCTTTCGGCCATCAAATCGTAGAAACTGGTAGTTTCTATTACCAATCTTTGAATGAGTAACATCAGATTGGGCAGACACAATAGCTTTTACTACTCTCGTAAGGTTGTCTTCCTCAGCTTGCATCTTTTGGAGGATTTCATCACGTTGTCGGATCTCGTTCTGAGCTCCTTGAAGCTCATGCCGCAAGAGCTCTAGTTGTTGTTCAAGTGTTGCCGTAGGTAGAGGTGAATTACTATAATCCTCCATGGTGCTCTTGGACCCTTGCTCTCAACCTTGGTGTATTGAACCTTCTTGTTTGCAACCTTGGTGTCTCGATCCCGTGTTCTCAACCTTGCTTGGTATCTTGAACACTCAATCAAGTGCCACCCAAGGATTTTGAAGGAATTCACACTTCCAAGCTAGCTCATTGGAAAGTTCGTTCCGAGAGCTTTCCAACGGTATATTACACGCCTCAATCCGACCTACGGATTGAGAGATACACTTGATTCTTTGTTGGGTCCATCCTTGAAATCGTCGCGAACGCCTTCCACAAGTAATAAAGAGAGAGAACTTGAGTACAACTCCAAGAGATGGTGGAGTGGTCCAAGTACTTCCCTTGAAAGTAGGAGGTTGTGGGTTCAAATCCTCCTACCTTAGGGACTCTAAACCTCTCTATTACCACTCAAAAATTAAAATTGTCTCACGCGTAGCCAACGGCTGCGAACGGTCGCCAAGGGAGCCTTGGGTGCCAATGTTGCCTAAGTTCTTGCCTAAGTTCTACGCCTTAGTCGACGCCTTAGTCGACGCCTTGGAGTAAGCCGAAGGAGTAAACGTAGGTGAAAACGTTTAGTAAACGTAGGTGAAAACATAGGTTCTGGTTCTGGAACAGGAACAAAAACCGAAACCGAAACCGAAACGGAAGACGAAACAGAAACCGAAACCGAAACCGAAACCGAAACCGAAGACGAAGACGGAGATGGAGATGGAGATGGAATCGGAATTCAGAATCGCGAACAGAGAACAGAACCCTCTGTATTGACGCGTGCAGAGCTCTGATACCACTGTTGTCAAGATCTTGCTCACGTGCATACAGAGATTACGGACGCAGAAAAACACACAGAAAATAGAGGCAATAAGAGACGAGACCGAACGCAAGATTGGGTGCAATCTCCCCCCATGCACTCTGTTTCGACAGTCCACAGAGTGCATGTATTTATAGGACTTTTTGATTACGTCGAAAAGAGTGGTTACAAGAGGGCGGCTTTGAAAAGCAAGCGTGAAACTAAAAGTTGATAACTTTTACAGAAAGCCATTGCTTTCAATAACAGAAACTACGGTCTACAATGACCCTTATTCTAACCATTACTTTTCTAACAATAGAACCTTCTACGCAGGTTTATTTACAAGCTAAATAATAATTATTCGGATTATTGATGTCCGCCCTTTCACGCCTTGCACGCTCCTCACGAACCTTCAGCTGCTATATCAGAAACATCAAAAACATATTAATACATTAATAATATAACACTTTAGCAATGCATTGTTCAATAATATACAACAGTGTATTACTAAGTGAGTGTACAAAGATAATTATCTTGTTAGGATAATATCCATATATACCAGCCAATTTAAAAAAAAAAATCCTAAGAGGTTCAGAGTGCCCTAGGAGTCCTAAGTGTGTTCACAAACATTACTATCAAAATATATCAACAAATCCTTGGGGAATGATGTGGTGAACAAGAATTATAAAGAAAGGCCAAGCTATGTGGAATCAATACACAAAAATAAGTAAAAAGTAAGCCCAAAGCTTTTGAGAAAATCTTTGAACTTCTCCTTGGTCAAAATATTTGTGAAAAAGGTTTGCAACATTATCTTGTGTGGGCACATAAGCCAAATTGATGTCTTCATCAGAGAGTCTCTCCTGGACATGATGATAGTGCACCTTGATGTGTTTTTGTTGAGCATGGAACATAGGGTTCCTTGCAACTAAAACATATTCTAACTGTCAACAAATATGGTATTGGTAGAACAATGACCAACACCCAAATCAACCAAAGGCATTTGAGCCATACATACTCAATAGTAGTTGTGAACGCTACCCTATACTCAAACTCACAACTATAAGTAGCCATAGGAGGATATTGACATTGTAGCATCACAACTCATATTTGTCAAACCAAGGAGCATCTCATGAAACCCAAATGTCGTGTAGAATCAATCAGCAGACATAATGATGCTTTGTTAGCAAGAGATTAGCGACTAAACTACGTGTGAAATAAGAAGAAAGCATTGTTAATGATACACACACTTGATCACACGCATAATCACATCACTAATCAATGAACTAATGCATCACAAGCATAAGGCAAGAAAGGAACAAATACACAAGCATATCATAACGACAACAAGAGCTCTCCAAGCATTCTGCAAAGTAACATAACCTCATTACTTCTAAGAATGTCCCCCTAAAAAAGAAGACCTCTTTATATACAAAATGGGCAGATTGCATGCTATGTGGGATTTCTAAACTGAAAGGAGAATGAGTCCCACTTATTCTCTAGTGTGGCACTCACACACACCTATACAAGAGTGCTTATTAAACTGAGAAAAGGTAGAAAAAAGGTACAAATGATGATGAACAAGAGTGGATCCAAGAAATATATGTTATGTTGTCAACACTCCTCCCCTCCTTGACTTTGTCATCCTCAACAAAGCGTTTGCAAGTATGGAGCTTTTTGTGGAAGAGCATGTAGAAGTTCCTTTTTATTGCATGATCCTTGTGTCATTGGAGTGCTTTGCTTTGTTGCTTTTCTTCATCTTGCTTTTTGCATGTTTGTTTGGAGTCGATTGCCTTTTAACTTGGGTCTCTTGCCTCATATAGATGGGAAGAATATGCTAGAATGCTTTGTAATTCTTTCTTTTATTTTCTCTCTCTTTTTTTTTTAATATTATAATTGATGGATGATGTATGAGAATGAAATGACAAAATGTAGATTATAGATACAAATAGATGAAATTGATTCATCTCTTCTTAGTCCATGTGCATGAGTGGGGACTAAGGGTGCATGGGTGGTAAACAAAAAAGTGCCTATGCATGGTCTTATGATGAGACCCTATCTTATGCATACTCTCAAAAAAATGCATACAAAAAACAATGGTGCAAAAATGGATGGATCTTGAACAAAATGCTCAAGGGTGAGGCGATGATGAGGTTTTGTCCAAATGTCCACCTCCAAGAACCTTTTCTTTTCCATCAACCATTTGAAATGGATGATACCTTTGTCCACCAACCTGAAAAAGGAAAAATAAAAGGCAAATTTTTGCAATGTATATACATATGCCCTCTTTGTGCCTGGGTTAAACTTATTGTGCCTAATGCTTGGCCTTTAGATGAGGCCCTATTCGTGTGCATACTTGGTGTGCATCTTGAACATATGTTGTGCATTGGGCAAGGTTGGATTTGACACCCATGGATGCCGCACGAAGAGGTTTTAGGCCACCAATATGTTGTTGCTTTGTTGGACTTCACCTTGAAGTTTCTTCTTGGATCTTTTTTGAGTTTTGGCTTTATTGCTTTGGATCCTTTTGTTGGAAGTGGTCTTTCTTGAAGATAAGGCATGATGGATATAGACCATGGATTATGGATTTGTTTGTGAGAGGATTGATTTTGTACAAGGGATTTCTTTGGTACCCATATCATAGTGCAATTTGGTTGGGCTCTAAGTAGTTGCTTGGCCACCCAAATTTGCTTGACATTACAAGAGAAATGTGATTTCTTCTTCTTGATGTAAGGGTCTTTTGGGCCTTCTATGTGAGACCTTAGGGAGAACTCATTTTTACAAGGGGAAATCAACAAAGGTTAATCGTCTATACCTACAACATGCTCATGCAATGGATCACAATGTTGTGTGGTTTGAGATTGATCTAGAGATTCAGTGATACATTGATCCTTATTACACATAGAGTCTCTAGATGTACAAATAGCTGATGGATTGTCATGATTAACCATGACATCATTTTCCATAGCATTGATATAAAGTATTTGTTGATCTCCTTCTTGATGATCCAAGTGTATATCATCCCTGCTCATGGATTCATGAGAGGAATCCAAGTTTAGAGGAAGAGAGGGCCATTCCACATCCCCCAAGCACTTGGAGTCCTCTATTTATCCATTCTCCAAGGTTTCCTATGACTTAATCAAAGAAGGATTATATAAAAAAGCATGAGTGGAAAGATAATTTTGTGGATTAAAAGCACAATATTTGAATAGATGATTATGTCCACAATCCTTACAATGAGGATAATCATTAGGTTTTTCAATAAACACAGATGTAGGGGTAGGCATAATAGATGGACAAGAGACTTCAAATTCTTGATGATTTTGTGTAACAAACCTTTGAGTACCAATGATCAAGTCTTCATCAGGAAAGAGAGATTAATGGGGGAGTACGCGGCTGGGTGGCAAGAAATCTTCTGAGATCTCTGTGAGTTCTTTGTCTCTCTCGATGGTTGTGCAGGGATTACTCCAAGAAAATGGAGGGTGTTGAAGGGAAATTATTGCTACATGCCATCTTCGTCGCTAACATCTTCATCTCGCCAGAGTACTTCAGAGAAAGTTGAGGGACAAATGCTGACAAGGGTGTGCAACATGTGTGAGGAGTACCTGAAGAAGGTTCTTATCCTTCTGAATGCTCTAGATGCTGGCAGAGATGAAGCTTTACTGTGCAAGTCCGTCGTTAGATCCCATCTCAGTGTGGCACCCCTAATAAGCTTTCAAATGGTCTCGGCCATGAGATCACGAGCAATACAATCAATAGAAAATTGCAAGCCCGCCTTCAAAGATGCCACAGACTTCGTACCTTGCTTCTTTCCTCTTCCAGAAGCTAGAGTAGTGGCAACAGTAGCCACACCATGATTCACGATTATAGTGCCCACCATAGTCACGTTGTGTTCTCTAACTTTCTCTATTTTATCATGGATAGAAGACGTGCTTTGATACCACGTGTAGGAGATGATGGCGATGGCATAGCAGATACAAAAGACAAGCAAGAGGGAAAAGTTGTAAGCTGATAAGGTAGAGAGATGTACACAAGGACACGTGCACCGAGAGATAGAGGCAAGAGAGGGATAAGGTTCTCTCCTACACATGCACAAATAAGACAATAAGATGTGCCTTTGATTGAGTGATCAGAATTCACTTTCTTATACAAAAGTAGGAGCCCATTTTGGCCAATCAACAAGAGATAAAGGGAGGATAAGATTACCCTCTATTTAGGAGAGGGTTCGTATGAGAATACAAGCTCATTTCCAATAATGCATATCCATGTTTTCATTAATATAGTTTACGTTTTTTCTTAAAGCATTTGACATTGATAAAGAGGGTTGTGGTGAGGTTTTCTTAACTAAGAGACACCCAGATGTCGGGATCTCTTTGGTGAAGTACATGGAAGACTTGACCAACATTGCCATAAGAGACGTATGCTAGCTTTTCATAGGCATCGATAAACCTAGTTGGTTTCTTTCAGTTAAATGGTTATATACAGTGGAGTCCATGATTCACTATGCACATTTACATGTCAATATTCATAGTTCTATGAGCTTTCAATATTGTTCATATGCTCATTTTCAAAGGAGACTCTGATAAAATTTTTCTAGGATATTTACATGTCAATATTCATAGCTCTATGAGCTTTCAATATTGTTCATATGCTCATTTTCAAAGGAGACTCTGATAAAATTGTCAACTATATAGTGGTTTCCTTTACTCCTTGAGACATTTATAGGTGTGAGCTCATAATGTCTTACATAATCTCTTTGGTTGTTCATTGTTCTTCATTGATCCATTTTTCTAGGGAGACTCTACCAAATTTTCTATAGAACTTGATATTTGGTCATGCTTAGCATTAGTGGTGTTTGGCCTATTCCAGCTCTAGTATCTTTCCAGTATATGTTCTATCACTATGGCATGAGAGGTCTGTTATAAAGTAAGGTCATGACATAAGGGTCCAACAATTCCTAATGAATCTGAGATTGAACATCATTTGGTCATTCAAGAGTTGGTAGAAGTCTCGAGAGTAGACATAAGAAAGGTTTCTACGTTCTCTAGACAAGCAAAGGTGCTTGGCCTAGTGGTTAGGTCATATGGATGAGAAGGAAGAGGTCTTTGTTTCAAGTTCTACGAGAGACATGGGGATGGCTTTTGCCCAAAGAGAGCTCTAGAGCCTTCTAGAAGCATCCAGTGCCTTTGTATTGGACTCATACAATGTGACCAAAATGTTCCAAGTCTCTTTCAGAGTCTTGGCATCCTACGTGTGTCTAATCATGCTATCTTGTATGCTAACAAATAGACAATACATTACCTTTTGTGCTCCTTGATTCCATTCTTCATATGCTCACATTTCATATGAAGGATTTTGGGGATGCCAAACATATCCTTGGCATGTGCATTAACAATTGTGATAGGAGTAAAAGATGCATATAATTGTCTCAAAATGAGTACATATCCAAAGTACATCACAAGTTCAATATGCAAGGTGGAAAGGTATTGAGTACACCTTTACCTACATATGTGAAGTTAAGAAAGGATGATTGCCCCCAAAACATGTCAAAAAAAGAAATTCATGACCGAAATTTCTTATCTATTTATTGTTGGTAGTCTCATGTATGTCTATGGTAGCTACGAGACCAAACATTGCATTTGTAGTGGGAGTTGTGAATAAATATATATATAATCCTAGCAAGAAGCTTTACGAAGTGATTGAGATGATTTTGAGATATAAGTGGCATGAAGGAAAAGTTTCTATGATTGGGTAGAGAAGAGGCACCCATTCTTGGATACATAGATTATAATTATGTTGGTTACATTGACAATTGAAAGTTCTACATCAGGGTACATTTTTCACTTTATTGGAGATTTTGTCTCTTGGAGATCTCCTCTTCAAGAATGTACAACTATTTCCATTACAAAGAAAAGTATGTTGCAGATAGCGAGGCATATAAGGAAGCATTATGTTTTTCTCATCTTGCTTGTGATATGGGTCTACCTCAACATGTATGTCATTTGCTTAGTGATAATTAGAGTGCCATTGCTTTGGCTAAGAATCTTGTCCATCATGCAAAGAACATGCACATTGAAGTAAGGTATTACTTCATAAGAGATTGCTTAGCTACTAAGAACATTATTCTTGAGAAGCTTCGTTCTCGAGATAATGCTAAAAATGATTTGGCTAAAGCGCTATCACATGATAGCTTTCAACATTGTTGTCACTTGATAGGGGTTACTTGATTGATGATCTTGCACAATTCCTTGGTGGGAGGTTTAGTTTGTATACTTACACTCAAGCATCCTTTATCATTCTTTATTTTTTCTCCCATAATTCACTTTGACCATATTGGCCTTTCGTGAGGTATTGTTATCATTAGTGTCCATGTGAAAGGCAAATTAGTCGTAAAAAACTTTTGTATGTGTTCTTTAATAAAATATATAGTGGCATAGTCAACCATAGACTATGAATTCAACTGCATTTAGTCAAGCTCAAAATTAGTGATGTTTTGTGTTCAAGATGCAACCAAAGTGAAGACATTTGTCAAATTTTCTTAAACTGTCCTGTTAGAAAGTGGGCATATTTGCTTCATGAATTCTAGTAGGATGTTCATCCTATGAATATTTCTTATAAATAAGTCTTATTAGAAAATTGAAGACCTATGGACATCCCTTTATGGAACCTACGAAGATTAGAGTACTTATAGTTTTGTTGGACCAAAATGGGCTTATGTTATTTTTCATGCTTATGTAAGTACTAGCCCAACGAAGTTACATTACAAACTTACCAAGAATCCTTTTATTGCCAAAAGAAAGATCCAAAGTGTTTTTTATTGTAGTATGAAAGACATCTAGAAGTATGTAAGGGCTAATGCCTCAAGTTTATAGTAAGGAATTAACTTTACTACGATCTTAAAGTGTACTAAAAGTTAATTTCATAGGAAGAGCGTATGTCCCCTCCCCATTGAGATTCTTTCTCCTCTTTCGTTTATTGCTTTCTTTCAGAAAATAAGAAAAAAGGAACATGGTTTTTTACACATGAATTAATAGAATAATAACAAGGAAATTCTACAATGTTAAGGAGTTTTTTGTTTTTTCAAGAGTACAATGAATTGGAAACACACTCACACACCGAACCTCATAAGATAGAAGAACCCATCTATGAGGAACTCATAGATACATGTCCAGTCAAGTCTTGAAGTCAAGACTTCTTTCTAGACCCTCAAGATGTCAAACCACTTGGCTACATGGGCTTGGAAGTCTTAAGGAGTTATGTACAGGGTATCTTATTACAACATCTTATTAAGCTCGAGAAAATATCCTGATCTCGAGGACCCACTTCACATAATCTTATTAAGCAAAATTACAAGGCAACTCAACGAAGAAAGCAGTGATATGGACTCATGGAGAAGTACGGTCAGGACAGAAACTACTACAAATTACACAGCGAAAACAATCTGGGCTTCAGACTTTTGGCAAGATACTCAAAACTCTTGCTCAACTCCACATCATCCAACGTCAACTGGTACTCACCACCACCAGCACTCGCCATGTCTTTCAAGATCCCACCTGACGATTTATCACCAAACATTATAGTATGGACAACCAGACGTGAATTCTTCCTTTTCATTCCGCGCACCTTGGACACAGGATCGCTCCCGTCATTGTTCTCTCCATCACTGAGGAAGATGATCACTGGTGTTTTGCTGCTATGCTCCGGCTTTTGACGTGACTTATCGAGGATCAATTCAGCTTTTTCCAATCCTGACGAGTAATTTGTACAACCATCTGTTGTAGGCGGCAGATCATTAATCAGTGATTCGGAGATAGGCTTCAATTCGACCTGTATACGGGCATCTGACCCAAAAAGGACAACTGACATGATATCCTTTTCCCGGACTCTCCCGGAGTCCTGCAAACGGAGCGTGATGAATCTCAGCATCGCGTCATATACACAACCCAATCTATTCTGTGGAAACATCTTCAACTTAGGCTTGATGTCGCCTGAATCCATGGAGTAAGATTTATCCACCACAAATATTACGTTGTGAGGGGTTATCGTGGTATGAGTGCAGCTAAAATGATGTCCATCTTCAGATACGTATCCGCGAGTAGATCCCATGCGTGTATCTCTTGGCACTGGATTGTGCCAAAGCGTCTCAGTGCAATATGACTTCTCTTTAGCATCATTATGTTCTTCAGAAGGACAGTAATGGTCGCACAGAGCGAAGAATTTCCCCTCATGCTTATCACAAGGGTCCTTGAAGCCTATATACTCCCAATAAGTGGCATGCATCATCTGATCTAAGGGGTCCTTCTCACCCAGATCTCGCTGTTCCTTCTTGGTCAGGTGCTTGGCCCCGTCATAAACCTTTTCTGTGCAGCGTACCTTTCTTTCTTCAGGGTAAACCCCGCTTCTTTCAGGGCAAGGGATCAAATGTGTATGACCTCTTCCACGTGCCCTGCAGTACATTGCGCACATCTCTGCTACACCTGATTCTCCTCTAACATATTGTCTACCGTGAAAATCAATGTTTTCCGTATCTGCAACAAACCTTGACTTCTTCATGTTTCCATGTTGAGTGTCGTGCAAGCCAGCATGGCCAAAGGGAAGCTGGCAGTAGTATTCACAGTTCGGACATCTTACATCACAGTAATGGATCACGTTGGTGTTGAGAGAGTGCAAATGGGGTCCTGAATGTTTAGACGTGAAGGCGGGAATCATAACACAACATCCCTTTCTAAATTCAGACTGCTCTGACACAAAATCATATTCAAAATCTCCCCTCTTGCCATGGAATACTTTAGTCTGCTTCACAAGCTCAGTGACAACATTGCACACTCCACGGGCCTCACATTTGGCATCACAAAGATGTTCAGAGCTGCAAAAATGCTGGGCATCATCCTTCAGTAAATGGAAATGGTCCTCAGTGGCACATTGGCGCGTACAGTGAGGCATTAGACACTGGACGGGACAGAACTTTTCATTGCACACATGCTGATCATGCTCAGATTCAAAAGGAATGTTACATTGATTCTCACAGCCAGGGAGGGAACATTTTTCTCTGCACATATGCTGCGGAGACTTGCAGATATGTTCACCTTCGTGATTCACTCTTAAGGAACACTTCTTGTAGCAGTTTGATGATTGCTCGTATTTGTTGCAAGTCTGCGGGCAAGAGTGCGTGCGTTTATGGCAATCATGGTTCCCACTGTGCCCAGCCTTCTCACTGCATTCCATTATTTTAGGCTCTGTGCATGTACTGAAGTGTATGGCTTGCTCCTCCCGACAAAACGTGCATTCCTGTGAACAGATATGAGTTCCTAAAC
Source organism: Ceratopteris richardii (assembly GCA_020310875.1). Taxonomy (NCBI): domain Eukaryota; kingdom Viridiplantae; phylum Streptophyta; class Polypodiopsida; order Polypodiales; family Pteridaceae; genus Ceratopteris; species Ceratopteris richardii. The sequence goes on along the minus strand of CM035409.1, from coordinate 32,674,275 downwards.
AAGAATGGTCAGAATGGTGTCCTTTCAGCAAGACGCACGTAATTAGGCATTTGCTGCACTGGCGTTTGCAAAGCAACACCTTGTCCTTCAGTTCAACTAATGTCGTCGTCGCATCAAGAATCAGCTGTTTCACATCATCATGTTCTTTGAACTCTTCGGTATTCACCATCAGCCACTCAATCACACGTTTCTGTCGTCTTTCCATCAACGAATTAAGGAAACGTTGGAATGATGCATGCCATGCTCCCTCAGAACCGTCTTCTCTCTGAACAGCATCTTGAAACTTTGTCCGCAGTAACTCTTTAATATCATCCATGCTTCTCATTCCTTCGCTAGCCCTGTTCACAGCAAGTTCCAGACCCGAATCTGTCAACTGAAAACTCTTACATGTTTCGGATTCCAAATGAATTGGATCATCTACAATAATCTCATCATTATCAAGCATAACAAGCTCCTCCCCACCATTGCACTGGCCCAAGGTGATCGCCGACTCCAAATGATTTTTGAGAACAAAAGTTCTCATCATTATGCGCGTAGAATCCATTGAACACCAGTCTTGCGCGCTGATCTGGGAGAGCACTAACTTGAAATCCTGCAGGAAGCGACGGCTACTAGCATACTGACCGTCCATTTCTCGCACCTCTGATGCAAGTAGATCAGTGTTGAAATGATATTCTTGCCGCTGAAATGGTGGAAATGCTAGAATACATATCTGACCATCGTACATGCGTACCAAGAAATTTTCACTAGTTCTGTTACATATCATAGTGAGCTTTTGAAAGAATTCATTCTTCAGATCTTCTACATCAGCACAGTCAACATCTTTCACAGCTATGTAGAATACCCCTTTGAATAACTTATCATCAGCCTTCACTAGGTTAACACCATGCTGAAATCTTTGAAAGATAGCCTCAGTCTCTTTATCCATGTGAAAGTCCTGCTTACACAAAGACGACAAGCATGAGAACCTGCAGCCTGTCAAAACCCAAGCTTCCAACTGCTAACAAAATACAAGTCATGTACGCTACTTTAAGAATAAAAATAAAGGATTAATATCGATATAAGAACACAAAAGATAATCCACCTTTTTGTTGAATATTGTCACGTTGCTAATGGCTGCACTCAGTATGGAAAGTAGCATGTCCTCTTGATCACTGCGTTCAAAACTTCCCAGTCCCTCAAAATCAAGAAGCACGTACATGTATTCCGAATCCCATCTTACTGTCATCCATACACCATCTGTACACCTACCTCCAGCAACATCAAAAAGGCTCCCAGCAAGATGGTTCAGAAGGTAAGACTTTCCACTACTCTGTTTACCCATTGAAGAAATAACCTTTATCCTTCCCTTCCATGATTCGAGCAGCAGATCATATGCTCCAAAGCGCAGAACGCTTGCCAATGAAACAACATCTGAGAATTGAACATTGGAAGGAATTTCAAAACCATCAATCATCAATCTCAACATGTTGTTCTCTGCCCTTGCAACCTGAATAGGAACAAGACTTAGAAGCTTCTGTATCGAGTCTCCAATATTTTGCTTCTGAGCTGAGAGAATCTCTTCAAGAGGTCCATCCCTCATGAGAGCCTTGAACATCAACTTCAAATCAAGCCCCCGGAATACTTTTCCTTTTCCTTCAAGACTTTGAATATAGGACTTCACATGGTTTTCACAGTTTCTCTTTGCTACGTTGTCTTCCCAACCGTGGAAAGGGGGGCAAAGCAGAAAAATAAGACTGAGGGTCCTACGTTCCTGACATAAAAGAGGACTAACTGCATACTTATCAAAACCATGATAGATATAATTCAATGCAGCGAGACTTTCATTGCAAGGTACATCATGTATCCTATCACCATCAGAAACTGTTGCACGTGTTTCTTTGTAAGAGCTAATAGCATGTAGCTGATATTTCTGTTGAGGAGAGGATACGTCAATGAGATATGACTGCACCAACACATAGCTGTGTATCTCAGAAGAAAGAATGACAAGGTGCAGTTGAGGTCCAAAGAGTTTGCACACCAGATGCCAGTCCTGTGTATTTCTTCCACTCAGAAAACCCAGAGGTAACCGTTTCAGTTCTGTGAATGAATCATCCAGCAAATAGACAACAGCAAACATTTCTTCCAAGCCATCTTTTCTGTTCTTCTCGATGGTTTCACACTTATTTTCTGTATCTATCAAGGCACAGATGACTACGAAACACAGAGCATCCGGTGTGATAAAAGCTTTTATAAGTTGAGCTGGTAATATAGTGTGCCAATGCCTCATCATCATCTGATGAGGTGTGAACTCATACATACACAATCTCTTTTCATCATCCACCAGCAACATCTCTCGCTTTCCAGGAACAAGGCCAACCCAGATGATATTTCTAATGTCTGCATAGTCAGAGAGTTGCAGCTCTCCAAGTGTCACTATGTCATTATATTTATCATCCATAAACCTGAAAAAATGTATGGCGGAAACACTTTTATCATACAATGCCAAGATTCGGGACGCCTCATCAAAAGCCCTGAGATCATGCCCTCTTCTAAATTTTCTGATTGAAGTCTTCGAGGACGGAACACCAAGCTTCACAAGGTATAGATGCAAAGAAGCTTCACCTATATTGTTACCCTCAAGGAGCAAAACTTGGCCATCTTTAAGAGTAACAGCATCAATTAACCTGCTAACATTAGGGTCTAAAGATGTTAACTCAAAGGGAGATCCAGAAACCGGCCTCAAAGCTTGTTTAGAACAGCTATTACTACCCATGAGAGCATCTACATCATTTTTATTGGGCCCAAATTCAGTCGCGAACCATGTAAATGTATGGGTCTCCAGCTCTTCAGAAGAAAAAGAGAGTTTCAGTGTTTTTGTGCCGCCCATAATTTTTTGTTTCACGGCATTCATAATTGAATGTCCCATAACTTCAATTTTTTCCAACTTAATATGTTTCTTCTTGTCTCCCCGAATTTTGGAAATTAGAACTTGAGATTTCATCTCTGCCAGTAGTGCGTTACATGTACTATCCCATTCCTGTTGTTTCACCTCAGTTTGCTTTGTGCATTGCTTAGAACGGTTAATACGAATCTTGCTACAGATTTCTGAATCAATGAAGGTACCGAGTGCACCAAGCCATTTTTTAAGATCATCATTGTAAACAGAAGCACAAGCCTTAGCTACAGCTTCATCGAGAGTATAATTTGTGTCACACTGTATATAAAAATTTTCAAGTTTCAAAGCTGCTTCTTTCTGGAGGCTTTGGTCCGAGTACCATTCTTTAAACGGCCTCCTCAATAACTCCTTTAAAGATCTAGCACTGGTTTTCTTCAAATCCAACGGCATAAGATTGCTCAATACCACAGCATTCTCTTGCAAGCAGCTAGGTTGTATATTGCAAGCAACTTCAAGCCACTTTTGGAATCCAGGAGCACCACCACCATGTGATTTGAACTTCACAATTTTAGGAACAAGATGTTCTTCGGTTCCAGTCATTGTAAACTTGACATACGTATAGCCATCGAGAACAACAGGAGCTCCCATCTGCAGAGTAATATCATCCATCAAAGTAAACGCCCCAGTCAACAATTCAGAATCTTCACTCTCTGAGTCCTTTTCAATAGAAAACTCAAAGCGTTGCCCATAATAGAGAGGTCCATGAACTTCATTACCTATGAGATGCTTAATTGAGCAAACTTGAGCACATTCTAACGATGTGAACTCTTTTGTAGATAAATCAGTGTCAAACACCTCAAATTGTGAACCTGCAAACAATAGCCTTTGAGAAGTGCTGCCACGATCAGACCATGCACTGCACACCTCAGCTTCGAAGTCTAGGAGAGGATTCCGCATGGTATTAATATGAGCCTGACCAAATCTATCTCCAGGATTTCTCCCTGCATTCTTATTTACAAGATTCCACCCCCATGAGCTGTATTGCTGGAACAGGAAATCTAAGGCCTCACCGCCAATCCTTTTTAAATGTTGTTTTTTTTTTTTAATGTGACTTTCTAATGATGCGAGCTCTTGTTTTAGTGTATCCTTAATCTTCATAAAAGCCTCTTCTTCCATTTTGTATCTCTCGAGCTCTGTATGTTTTTGGAGCACTTCCAACAACAGCAAGAATTCTTTATTGGGAAGATGCGTACAATCAAGATAAGAATCTTTAAGCTTGGCATCAATCCAAGCTTTGATGTCGGTTTCACTACCTGATGTATCTGAATAGATAACATTTGGCTTTGAATCTTTGTGCACTCCATTCAAGAGAACACATCGATGTAGACCCTGAGTAAGTCTCACATCCTGTAAAGATTGCTGGCTTTCATACTCAATACGAAATCCCTCACAGAGATTCAAGTCAGTCCTTGACTCCTTACACATCGAAACTCTAAGTTTTTGAAAGCGTTGTTTCTGACCAGAAGGATTGCCAATACCTTGGCCAATGATAGGTGCTTCCATCGCCATCCCATCCACGCAAACCAAGACAGTTTCACAAAGGTCAATCAAATATCTCACAAAGTTGCAGGATACGTCTTTTCTGCTCGACTCCACCAATGTCTCTCTTGCGTCCCAATAGATCAAGCACAGATTGTCAGATGCCCCTAGACATGCAAATAGCCCAGTCTTCAGGTTTCTTGATTCCATTTTATCAAGCAAAAGAGGGGCGAGATTCCATTCTCGTACGACTTGGATTAAGGATTCCTTTTCCCCATAAAGCCCTAATATCCTAATAGAAAGAGCGCGCAAAGCCTCAAAATCAATTCTAGCTTTGCTAGAAACATCGACATCCTTACCCCTGAATCTGGCGGACGAAGCAGAAAAAAAGTTGCATAGCTCTAGCACATTGTTTTCTAATACTTGCACCTTCTCTACAAAGCTCAGATCCTGCCTATCTGAGACTACCTCCATTAATGGGATGGCAAAAGGGGCTTGCAATCTAGCTGTTGAAGGTGGCGCATTAGGAAGGCCACCTTGTACAGGGGAACTGATGCCTTCTGAGCTCATTGTATTTATACCACCGTGTGTCCCTAAAGGTGGCGCTTGGTTCACTTGGAGACCATCTCCCATCATAATGCGTTCGATTTTTCTTTACTCCCTATTCAACTGATCACTGAACTGGCAAGTCCAATGCAGGGCACCTGCCTACTGTCATGGAGGCGACATAGTATAGATGTTTTTCTGCAAGCAAATAGGAGAAAACTGTTCGAAAAATAATGCAAATAAGGCAAGAAATAATGTTTTATCTTTCAAACCAAAAGACCTTCAGCCTTCAATGACTACGATTGCGTTCAAGCGTCCCTCTTTTCTGATTGCAGGTCACCTGTCTCCTGTCGTGGAGGCGGCGTAGTTTAGAGTTCTTTCTGCCAGTAAATAGGAGAACACTATAAATAAAATTATGAAAATAAGGCAGGAAATAACCTTTAGCTTTCAAATCAAAAGGCAAGAAATAAGGCAATTGCGTTCGTACCCCAAGTCAATGAAACAAGTAAATGATCCAATCACTAACCAATATTCAAGAGTAAATTAGTATCTACTCAATACATATCAACCTTTCTCCGAGGGCAAATTAATAAGGCTATTAGAGCTCAGATCGGAGCACAATGCGTTGCAGAAATTCCTACTTGACATAAAATGTTTGTCAAAGAGCGTGCACATGTAAGCGTCACGGTAGCGTGGTAACACGTCAGAACACATCAGTGTCTTGTTTCCTACTAAACTCCTATGTATTAACATGCGATGGCAACAGGAAAGCGCATGGAGCAATACTAGGTCAGCTAAGGTCGGAGATCTTCGGTACTGCCCTCTCGTCTTGTATCTAATGGATCAGCCATAACTTTAAGAGCTCAAAAAAAAGTAAAACTCCTCTTCATAAAAATGAGGAAGGTGATGCCGCAGAGGTTATTACAGCTACAAAAACAGAGAAGAAGCGGAAGGAAACACAAACAATTACGATAGCATTAACATAAACGTAATCAAGTAGGACAGTTCAAAAATACTAGCAAAGGCGTCAGTCAGGATAGATGCCAGAACAAGTCATTAAGGCATCTGTTGCTGGGTGTTTGGAAGAGCGCATACTCCAAATCTCCAGCTATACCTCACATCTCAAAAAATCCGCTGGCTTAATGAAGTCTATCACAAGCAACACACGCAAGAAACTGGAGTGCTTGTACAAAGAGAAATGGGACATACGCAGCACAGAGAAAACGGTGCTATTGGTTCTGAAAGATTTCTGTTGCTTCTAAGATATAACCATCACAAATGCGACATTTGGGCATGGAAGGAGCTCAAATCAGGCGCGGAAACGGAGAGCAATGCAAACGAGTGCTCGATTCAGGCAGAGGCCACGAAGAGCGCTTTTATAGCCGAAATGCGAATGCGTTATGAATTGTCAACTCGAATGAGTCGAATCCTTTGTCAACTCGAATGACTCGAATCATCTCTCTAAGTTAGCATTTTAATCGAGTGGCGTGGTTTAGCCATGTGCCTTGTACTCCTACACAGATGGCCATGGTTAGGGTTCAAATTCTGGCCATGGTTAGGGTTCAAATTCTGTGTAGCGTTGGATGCCTTGAAGTTTTCCAAGAAGAGTGCTTTTACTTATGACTTTGGGTGTGTGTCTTTCCAATTCATTGTACTCTCAAAAAAAAAATTACCATTTTATTATATTTTCTTCATTCTTATGTTTTTTTTTTCTTTTTTAAAGGAAGGTTGATTCGATCCGGCGATCTACTCTATTCTTCTCTCCCGAGAGATGGAATTAAATTGAAAGTACAATGTGAAAGGCATAGTAGTCATGGATTAAAAATTTCTCACCTCTTAAGCTTACCTCTAGCTCCATTTGCATTTCTAAGTTTCAAGGTATTGGCATTTCTAAGTTTCAAGGTATTTATTTAGAAAATAGAAAAGAGGTATTTAGAACTCCAAATGCCAATGATAATTATTTTTCATACAATGCAATGCACAATACACAAAGACAATAGACCATAAGACTAAGTTTTTCAACTCTAGATTTGGAGCAGAGGACTTGAGAAGTTCACTAAGGAGATTCGGACCATAAAGCAAACAAAAAGAGCATAATAGTTGTGAATTTTGAAGAAGAAAGAAGAGATGGAAAGGTCTCAGGCCATTCGTTGTCCAGGTGGTTAGGGATGTCGCCTCTTGAGGTGGGCGCGAGAGTTCAACCCCCGCCGGCAACATGTAAAGGACATGTATAACTTAGAAAGATATAGCATGTGGATGATGAGCCATCATTTGTCTAGCCCCGTGGTAGTTGTGGCTGTCGTTTAACCCAGCCATGTAAACTCCTGTTCTTGTGGGATAAGAAGGGCCTTATGGGCACTATGCTCTTCTTTGTGTAGTAACAATTTCAAAATTAAAGCCCCCGAGAGTAAGCCTCACCCGAACCTCCATTAAAAAAAAAAAAAAAAAAAAGAAAAGAAGAGATGGAAAAAAAAATCAACTAACGCAACTTTAAAATGGAGAAATGAACGCAATTCTTGAAAACTCACATGACATTTTGTGATGGAAGAGATGCAAAAACTCAGAAATTTTATTTTCTTTGAAATCAAGTCAAGGAGCACACATCACGTCAATGGCTTTTATGAGGACCACTTTCATAGAAGCTCCCCACTCAATGACAATGTAGAGCGCAAATGACAATGAAATGAAGTCAAGGAGCAGTGAGCACACATCACGTCAATGGCTTTTATGAGGACCACTTTCATAGAAGCTCCCCATGAGCGAATCGCGATCATGTCTCTCTAAATTAGAAATATGTGAGCGCACGCTTGACTCATTCAATCGATTCATTCCTTCTCGTTTGATAGGCCTTCTTGTTATCTTATTTTTGTATTGATTTTGCTATTTTAACTGCATCAAAAGTGATTTTGTTATCTTTGTATTGATTTTGCTATTTTAACTGCATCAAAAGTGATTTTGTTTTTTTTTTTTATGAGAGGAAGTTCGGCTGAAGCTTAGTTTTCCTCCTTGAATTAATTAAAAAAACAAAAATGTATAGTAATGGAGCACAAAGTTAGAGCTACTCAAAGGTGGAGAAGTGGTGACGACCATCATTTGAAAGGAAAATTAAGCTTTAAAGGGAGTTACAAAGAAGATTAATGATCTTTTCATTGGTCTCATGGGCGGTCCATTTACCTTTAGATTCATTATTCTCCAATAGTAAAATCCTATGGTGTCTAAAGGTAAGGGAGTTTTTACAATTACATATTCTTCTACCTAGCCAACCAAGGGTTTTATCAATCATCCATTCTTTCGAATGGTTATTGAAGTTGATCGCACATCTTTCTTTCCATATGTTCCAATGCAATTCCCACCTAATTGCATTCCATAAGGGAGAAGAGATGTCAATGACTTCATCAAGTAATGCTTGCTTCTAGGTGATTTGACTGCATAAAATCAAAATATTGGCAAGAGCCTACCAAACCGAGTGATTCTTAGGGTACAAAAAGAAGAGGTGACAAATGTCTTCCCTAGCATGGAGGCAACACCTAGACCACTAAGAAACCCCATAGATCATATTATCTTTGACATCAGTTCAGATTTCCCTATGGTGAATTTGCCACATAAGAACCGACTTTTAATTCTCAATGAGAGGATGCCACAAGTCCAAGAACTTAAATCACTACAAGGAATAAGGGGGCATAGCAATGCTTGATGCGACACAATTTTGTCATTTCATGACTGCGCATTCTGTCGCATTGAGCATCAAGCATCCACCATCATTTAAACGATGCTAATATCGATGCTATTTTTGAGGCTACTAACAACCTTCATTCAAGCATCACATATGTGAGAGTTCCATATGCAACACATGTGTGACGCTCTATAATATTGCATATGTGATGGTTCTGAGGATTTCATAAACAATGTGTGCACATTGCTTATGCAACACTTGTTTTCTACCAAAATAAAAAAATGCATGGCTCTTCAATCATCATTTTGTGTGCATTTGATTGAAGAGTGATCGAACATTCATATCTATGTTGTGCATACGAACTTGAGCTCTCTCTTACTCTATCTCTCTCTTGTACTCTCTCTCTCTATCTCTATCTCTCTCTCTTTTTCCCCTTCTTTCTCTTTTGATCTCTCTCTCTCTCTCTCTCTCTCTCTCTCTCTCTCTCTCTCTCTCTCTCTCTCTCTCTCTCTCTCTCTCTCTCTCTCTCTCTCTCTCTCTCTCTCTCTCTCTCTCTCTCTCTCTCTCTCTCTCTCTCTCTCTCTCTCTCTCTCCCCTCCCCCTCTCTCTCTCTCTCTCTCTCTCTCTCTCTCTCTCTCTCTCTCTCTCTCTCTCTCTCTCTCTCTCTCTCTCTCTCTCTCTCTCTCTCTCTCTCTCTCTCTCTCTCTCTCTCTCTCTCTCTCTCTCTCTCCCTCTCCCTCTCCCTCTCCCTCTCCCTCTCCCTCTCCCCCTCCCCCTCCCCCTCTCCCCCTCTCCCCTCTCCCTCTCCCTCTCCCTCTCTCTCTCTCTCTCTCTCTCTCTCTCTCTCTCTCTCTCTCTCTCTCTCTCTCTCTCTCTCTCTCTCTCTCTCTCTCTCTCTCTCTCTCTCTCTCTCTCTCTCTCTCTCTCTCTCTCTCCCTCTCTCCCTCTCTCCCTCTCCCTCTCCCTCTCCCTCTCCCTCTCCCTCTCTCTCTCTCTCTCTCTCTCTCTCTCTCTCTCTCTCTCTCTCTCTCTCTCTCTCTCTCTCTCTCTCTCTCTCTCTCTCTCTCTCTCTCTCTCTCTCTCTCTCTCTCTCTCTCTCTCTCCCTCCCTCCCCCCCCTCCCTCCCTCCCTCCCCCTCTCTCTCTCTCTCTCTCTCTCTCTCTCTCTCTCTCTCTCTCTCTCTCTCTCTCTCTCTCTCTCTCTCTCTCTCTCTCTCTCTCTCTCTCTCTCTCTCTCTCTCTCTCTCTCTCTCTCTCTCTCTCTCTCTCTCTCTCTCTCTCTCTCTCTCTCCCTCCCCCCCCCTCCCTCCCTCCCTCCCTCCCTCCCTCTCTCTCTCTCTCTCTCTCTCTCTCTCTCTCTCTCTCTCTTCACTACAACATATCAGCCTCATACCAATGCTAGCCATACCGATGGTCACTCGCAGTGTTCGTATGACCATTGGAAATGTTTGGAAAAATCACGTGCCATACTGATAGTCAGTCCGACGTCAGTATGAAAATTGGAAAATTATCGTCGGTATGCATGTCGAAAAATTCTTTCATCATTATAGGCATTAGTATAGGCATCGGTATAAGTATACTACAGTATAGGCATTGTTATGTGCCAATAAAATACCGATGCTTACATCCACACTTATATTGATGCTTATACCATGCCTATAATGATGCCTATATTGACGGTGCATTTAATAACCCAAAAGCCAAAACTTGGCTAGTCCTTTGTTTCGAATTGTGATTGGTTTTCTCAAACAAATTTGCATACAAACATCTCGATCTCACCTACATTGTGCTCGCCTTGGGCTTTTTGTCTCTCCCTCACACACATCCACCCTCCTTTCTTTCGATATACACACACAAATCTCTCTCTCTCCACACACACAGAGATCTCTCTCTCTCTGCACACACACATCTCTCTCTCTCCCTCTCTCTCTCTCTCATCTTGTTAAGTGATGCAATCCTTCACCCTCTCTTTTTCTCTATTCGTTTTTGTTTCCTAATTTCTCTTTCATTTTGTTTTGCAGGAGATTTTTGGCATCGGTTTTTTGTTTGACAAGAGGCGACATCGATTGTGCTTTGACGAGCGATCCGAGCAAATTACATCGATGTAAGTGATTTACGTACATGCATGTATTGTTTTTTTATTTATTATATATAGAGAGAGAGAGAAATGAAATTAATGTTTGTTAACGTTTGATGTGAGTTTTAGAGCATAAACACACACTAACATGCATACATACATACATGCATACACACACATAGATACACACACATGCATACACACACATACATACACATATGCACACACAT